>JAYDZE010442013.1:0-34990 GCA_034509125.1 Monilaria moniliformis | reverse complement strand
TATTATTATTATTATTATTATTATTATTATTATTATTATTATTATTATTATTATTATTATTATTATTATTATTAATTTTTGTCTTCGCGGTGGTGGTGGGGTAGAGGTAATTCATGCGTTTTCTTTCACATTTTAATATGACCTCTTCATGTAAATGAAGAGATTAATTTATTTTAATAGTAAAACTGCAAAAAAGCAACAAACCACTATAGGTTTGTCTGCAAAAATTTTTGCTTCATCCAGAACATATAATTTAGTGAAAAGTAGTCCGAACATTACAAAGTTGGAGTCTTGAGTTATTATCTAAAACAAAGTTTGAAGTTAGAATGTTTACGAAAAATAGGTTTAGAAAAATTGTTTTGTTGGCATTAAAGCAATGAAATAGGAATTGGAATTGGAATTGGTCTCATTCAAGATTGAGTAAGAAAAGTTGAGGAATCTCACTACATGAGTTTAAGCATATTGCTTCTACCCACATGTGCATATGTATATAGAAGCATCAAAAAATTTGAAAAGCAAGAAGCCAAATATATCAAATAATTGTTTTTTAGGATTTGCCATTTTTTGAAATCTAATACGAGCAAACCTCATGATTGATATAAGTGGAGCCTATGGTATTTGGTTTCTTATGTTGATGGAATAGATTCCAATAATGATTCTGACTGATCAATCAATGGCCATGATCCAGTCATCCAACTCCTCTGATTGCCTCTCCTCTCCTCTCCTCTCCCCTTTTTTTGTTGTTGTTGTTATTGTGAGAAATATAGTACTTAACTTCTTATACAATCACTAATAGACCACAAGCAATATTTGGTGAAATTTCCTTTCTATATGCAATAACACACAAAACCATAGAAGTGACATATCATATTGTTAAGTTCCATAAAATATAATGTATAATACATAACATACTAGTGAAATTCAAACTCATAATCTTTCAAATATAATTGCAGTCAACTTATCAAATAGATCACCTCTCAAGACTCTCCCATCTTTAGTTGGTTGCCGTAGAGAATGTACTTTCCATAAAACTTAGTGTCTTATGAAAGAGAAATCACTAGGCAATGCTTTAATTTGTAGTTGTCAAACATGATCCAATCTGACTTTTAGTTAGGTTAAGCAATTTTTTGATAGGCTGGAAAATTTCAATCCGCCTATAAATAGCCCCCAAAAAAGCTCATATTTTGAAATAATATTATATCTCCTAAAATTTAGTTCAATCGATTTTCAGGCAGTCAAATTAGTTTGATGCGCTCGAATCGAGCCAAGCCGATCCGCCCATTTGGACACCTCTACTCAACCACCACACTACAAAAGTCTCTTGGTCACTTGTCTTTTACAACACATCAAAGCCACAAGTAGTTGTGATTAGTTTGCTAAAAGGATGGCAATATTAAAACAAGAATCGACACCTATGTAAGGAGCCCCTTTGGAATTATTGGATGAAGTGAAATTCCCCCATGTGAAACTCCCACAGATTCTTTAAGGTAAAAGGGGTATTTTTTTTCTTACGAAAGATCTCCATTGGCTAATCAATCCTTTCTGCAAAAGATTTCATGGGATTGTCCCTCATTTCTCTTTATAGTAATCAAAATAAAAGAAAAAAATAACTACAAAATCGTTGATTGCAGATTCTCATTGCACAAATCTTTGCTACACTCCAAATCCCAATTTTGGACCACCTCTCTACTCTCCCTTATTACAAACCTGATGTTTATCTAGGTTGCTCAGGACAAGTGTCGCCCCCACATTGCAGATCACCAAGATCCAACGGCCCAGAATCAACCAGCACACCTAATGTCTATAGTAAAATAAGTAAAATAAAAATTCTCTTCTTTTCCAAAAATTTAAAGCTTTCCTTGTACCAGTGAGTTTTCTTGAAATGTATGTTGGTTGACATCAAAAGGGGGAGGAAAAGAGGGAAACTGCTGGCTGTATTTTCCACATACAACTTTCTTAAAATTATGATGGAGGACAAAGGACCTTTTTGCTCTCTTCCTTTGCTTCTTTTCAGAATTGCCCACTTTGGAATTTGGATTAGGACACACATACCACGTCCCATGAATCAATCTCAATCCAACACATGCTTGTGTGTGAAACTGTGTTTCATGTCCTTTTTTTGTTGCTACTTCACGTTGGAAAGCAAATTTATTTTAGTGGCACCCTTTGCTTTCCAATGTAATACTAGCAATCGTGACATAATCCAATTCAATATATTGTTTTCTATTTATTCTTACCTTTTGAGGGTTTTTATTTGTGTTTGTGATGTTGTTTGGGTTATAGCAACATGAGGCTACCAAAATCTTAAATTTTTGGAATAGAGGGAGACATCATACTCCAATTTACTTTAGTTTATCAATTATTGAGTCACTTGATATTATTCTCCAACCCTCACCATGAATATGCACAAGCATTTATCAAATCATACAGAATTAGAAGCAAGTTATGCTATTCTGCATGTTGCAACATGCTGAAATTGTATGTATCCTTAATTCTTACCCTATTCTCTTTTTTTCATTCATATAAAGAGATAACATTTAATAACTAAGATTCAACCTCAAGGGCTCGTTTGGTAGCCGTGCAAAATTAAAACCTAGACTAAAACCGTGTTTAAACTAATTCGGGCCCAATAGATAAAGATTGAGATAAATTAATATTGCATTTTATATTGTTGTTTGATAGATGAGATTAAAAACAAGATAATTTTAATAAAGTGTTTGGTAGATTAGATTATTTAGATGATTATATATTTATCTTATTTTTATGAAAAAACTAAAACTAATTAACATTAATTTATATTAATTTAATCCTGTTTAATTGATTAATTAACAAATTAACAGATTGATTAGGGTTTGGAAAACCCACCCCACCCCAACCCAACCCACCCTACCCTAACCCCACTCCACCGGACAGAGCCGCCGCCAGTCTCATCTCTCGCCCCCTCTTTGCCATTTTCCGGCGGCGTAACACACACACACACACAGATCGACACACACACACACAGATCGACACACACACACAGATCGACACACAACACACACAAATCGAGCTGCACACACACAAATCGAGCTGCACAACACACACAAATCGAGCTGCACACACACAAATCGACACACACACACACAAATCGAACACGCAAAGAGAAGAGGAAAGAGAGAGAGACGAGGGAAGGCGGTGATGGCGGAGAGAGGAGGAAGATGACGGGGGCGGCGCAGAGAGGAGGAAGATGACGGCGGTGACGCAGAGAGGAGGAAGATGACGGCGGTGGCGCAGAGAGGAGGAAGAGAGAGACGAGGTAGGGCGGCGGTGGGTGGAGAGACGAGGCATTTGCAGAGTGAGATAGAGGGTGTGGGAGAGTGTTACTGTAGAAGTGAGTTAAAATTAATCTCACCATTTTGGGCAGTTTAATAAGCCAGGCAAAACAGTGTAAATTGGATACTGTAGCAGCGGGCCGAGTTTAATTCAGTTGCGGGCTGAGTTTTAATGCGGGCCGAGTTTTGAAGATGTCTTGGCTACCAAACACTTATTTTTTACTGTTGGGCCAAGATTAATAAACTAATCTTGGCCCAATACCTCCTACCAAACAGCCCCTGACTTTTAAATTTTGAAGTTCGTATAACAAATTAAAATTAAGCCAAAATTCATAATTTTAATGATAATTAATTATTTTTTAAAATCAATTAACCCTTTCAATTTTTTATATAAGAAAAAATATCATGATATTAGGGGTTTAGTGAATTATATGATTTTTTACAATACTATGGAGATCAAAAAAATTATCATCATTTTTGTCCAAGCAAAGTGTTCCTATGAAAGCTTGTTAGTATTAATCTCTCTCTCCTCTCTCTCACACACACTAAAGTGCTCCCTGGGTTCAAAGGCTGCTAGGGAGTGAAAGAAAGTGTTTCTGCCGTTAACAAACATCGCACGCTTTCCACTGCGAAAGTAATACTTTTGGGCTAGATGCAAATTGACTCACCACAGTTTATAAGATAAGAATTCGCGATTTGGAATTAGTTAATTTCAAACTGCAGCCTAATTATTTTTCAGAAATAAATTCTCAATTAACTAACATTTACATGTTTCTCTACACCTTTGGTGATAAGTGGAGCAATCTATGAAACAATCCATGAAACTCCTAGACGTTAGAGGGGTTGGACCTTTTTTTATCGGATTGGACCAGCCCTCTATCAAATTAGATCAAATTTGAAGCTCAGATATACTGTTGGATCAATGATTTTTCTGTTTCGGTCTAAACGTATTGTTGGGTCAGTTAAAGTTTCAGCCCACAAACGACGACCCGCTCTGATACCATGATATAAATACATGAAACTAATTGGCGATAAGTTGAGTAGTCCATAAAATTTATATAACTGTTTCAATTCCTTTTTTATACCAATGTGTGATATTTGTTTGTTTCATTTGTCGATAATATTTAGGTGAAAATATTGGTTAGGAAGTCTAATCAAAGTAATTTTGCTTTTGTGAGCAACGGCATACACAAAAAGTTCCACTTTTTTACTTTGGGATAATGACTTTGCTCTTTGGAGTTGGGTTGTGAAATTATGAAATTCGTTACTAGCCGTTTCACTATTTTTGAATTGGAATTTGATGATTACGTACGATTAGGTCTAGATACATTTAAATTCGGAACTTTGTCTTACTCGATCTATAATACTTTTATCGAACAATTATTTACTTGAATATGCAAAAAGTCAACCACAACCAGGATGGTTTACTTTTTTGTCGGCATTTTACGCTATACAAGAGTATTACCCGAATTGTAGCCAGTGGCGGATCTAGGGGGCGGCGCGCGTGCATGTGTGTGTTGGCCCACAAGCTCATTCACTTGTTCACAT
This sequence comes from Monilaria moniliformis, assembly GCA_034509125.1. Classification (NCBI taxonomy): domain Eukaryota; kingdom Viridiplantae; phylum Streptophyta; class Magnoliopsida; order Caryophyllales; family Aizoaceae; genus Monilaria; species Monilaria moniliformis. The sequence continues at coordinate 30,131 of JAYDZE010442013.1, read as the reverse complement.
AATTATTACATGAAATATTTGAAATTATTTATATGCAAGCATATTAAATCATACAAGTTATTACTACAAGTCCCACATACCATGATCGATCTCCATATTTTAAGTTGATAATTTTAATAAATTATTTCTCACTCGACCAAACTCGATCTTGAGTAAATAAATATATTACCATCATCTACTTAAAATCAAGAACAATTCCATTTAATTTCTTTAAAATTTAATAATTAGTAGAAAAATTAAACAAAGTGATCATGAGGCACAATTCACTTTATCAAACCAAATTTCCAAAACACATTTTTCATATGTACCCTAATTTCCAAAAGATCTTAGAGTTCTATTTTTTTGTTATCATAATATCTTTGTACTGAATTTCCATTTTACTTTACATATTATCTGACAAGTAACGACAACGTATAATTTTCTATGTTAGAAACTTCTGGTGACATAATATACCAAGATAGTAAATAACTCCATACAGTAAATATGATTTTTGTAATGACTTTGACAATTTCTGCGTTTGACTATCAAAAAGAGAAGGTTCTCTTATGGGAGAGAAAATAGTAGATTTCTATCTGTATATACATGCATATATACATATGTATAAATTATATTATTCATCATTCTCTCTCTTGAAAATTTAAATAGAATGTTTTCCCTCTCATAATTTCAAAAGCTTCTCATTTCTCGATGCATAATACTCTCGTAATCAAGCGGTATTTGCAGCTTACTTAGGTCAATATTTATTGAAGCGGCACTAATTGATAATTACCACGAGTAATAATATTTTATTAATGATAGTGGATCAATTATCGAGGGCTTAATAATCTTGAAAAACACTACCATGCATCCTACCGCTTCTCGTAGGCGTTTGAAATATGTACGTAAACCGTATTTCCAGGCAACAAAAAGCAGGAAGATTACAAACTCGATGACTATATTTAATTCATTGTCAACCAATTTATATAAGTTAATTGTCGATGTGTGAAAGTCGCATTCAGGAATTATTCATTTTGGGGTTAGATTTCTGTAATTTTAATTCAAATTTTTTATAGTTTTCTTGGCCCAACACAGCTACATAGCAAATCTTCTTCGACGACAGCTCGAACATGAGGTCGATGACAGTTCGAACGATTGAATTTAATACAAAATTTCGATACTCGTACGTCAATAATGAGATCGATAGATCCCGCCTACCTGAGCTTGGTCCGTCATATAAAATAAATAAAGTAGCCCCTTATTAGGGCTGAACATTCTTGTTGGTTTTGTTTTAATGAACACTGAATGATGGCAATTCCGACAAAAGATAAAGGCATAATTTGGTATTTTGGATTCATTTGGTTGTAAGATTTCATTTTGTTTCGCGATAATTAATATTCTCAAGTAGGAGAATGGAAAAATATATAACATCACTTACCTTTAAACAAAAAAGAAAAATAACAACTTCAATAAATAATTGAATCAAGTGAATAACCCAAAAATAAATAATAAAAAACAGAGAGAGAGAAAGGAAAATAAAAGAAACACACACATAGTGTACTGCAATTATAAATGTCTGGTTATGTCAGGTGAAAACTAATGAATTTGACGCTCCCCATGCGATAATTGCAGATCTAATTCAATGCGAATTGAACCCTAGTAAAATTAAGTGATGTAAATTATTCTATGACTAGCGACTACTACTAGGAAACAAGTTCATCAAATTCAAGTATATGATCTTAATGAATCTTTTATTTTTAAAGTATCTTAAGGAAATATCAAGAATAATACTTCGGAGAATGTTGAAGTGCATAGATAGCAGGGACAAATCGTTCATATCATCAGTGATGAATCTCAAAACGACGTCGTTAGACCTTATCTTTTGTTTCTTCAAAAAAAAAAAAAAATCAGTAGATCGGAGGCAGCCATTATGTTTTTCGGCAACCTTAAGGAAAAATTAGGTACTCTTGGCGGTCGGAGGGTCCGCCGATCCCTCCCGCCTCCCTAGATCCGCCACTACTTAGAACATTATACAATCTCCGCTCTAGTCATGCCACCTTCCAACTTGTCTCCATGTAAGACAAAGAAAAGATGGGCTAATTGAATGATCTGAACGGATAACCAACGCCAGAGATTTTCATTTATCCCATTATTGATAAATGGCACCATTTCAATAATAAGCCCATTAGAATACTAAAACATCTGCTTGACTAATCATGTTAGGCGACGAGATCTACATCTTACATAAATGACTGAGATTTTGCTTCCCAAATTTTACAGCATTTCACATTTACATGATAAAATTTAATTTACAAAAGGTAAAGATAAATTAGTCCACCAACTTCTCCAACTTCCCATTATCTAACTAAAGGAATTTCAAAAACTATAATACTATATAATGAACCAACAAAAAACTCATGATGTAAAATGAAGGATGTAAAACACTTGATTTGTCTTGATTAATTTATAATGACCTAATAATTATCAAGAAAGGGCAAAATGGTAAATTCAAACGCCGACGAGATCCGGCAGCCCCACGGCTACGGCTACGCATCTCTGTCACTATTATATATCATTATTTTGAATGGGACTTCCAAAGTAGACGTTGGCCCGCTTGTGACTTGGCAGTTACCTTCAAACTTTGAAAATCAAATCTACACCCAAAACACACACTCAACACACACACAGTGAAAACTACCACATTCAAGTAGTAGATAAATGTAATAAAATCCAGTGTACTCCTGTGCCCAAAAAGACAATTCATGCCTAACCGTTTAAAGCTCAACTTTTACCTAATTTTATTTTTTCGAAATTTCGACCTTTTCAACCTTTGTCCGTTGTCAAGATTGAATCTTTATGGCCGTCTTTGAAGCAACGGCTAACCCCTTTTCTTGAATAGAAGCAATCCCTTTTATGGTAATTCCCATTTGCCGTTTAAATGGCTATCGCGGCTGGGAAGAAGAAAGAGTGGTCCAAGTTGGCGAGTGATGACTCGGTGAGTGGGCCGAGAGGGGGCAGCAGCAGCACTAGCTGTGAGAGTAGATCGAGTTCGGGCAATTCTTGCTCAGCTCAATTGGGTTGGCCGATCAAGAAATCATCTAATTCGGGCAATGATGTGTCTGAAGGAAAGCGTAACCCCCAATTGAATGCTGAGTGCTGTAATAGCGAGTCTATGTTGAAGAAGCAGAGCTCAAATCTTTCAGGTAAGTCCAAGACTCTCTTGATCATAGTATTGGGCTATTATTGTGTTGAGTGGAATGATTGTGTTGATAGTTCTAATCTTGAAAGGGTCAGATATTCATTTGCAACCTTCATTGATACGTTACATTTTTTTTCTTTTTTCTTCAAATTTAAATAAAGAAATGGAGATGATGAAAGAGCGGTTTGGGAAGTTATTGCTGGGTGAAGACATGTCTGGAGGTGGTAAAGGAGTCTGCCCAGCGTTGGCGATTTCGAATGCCATAACAAATCTGTGTGGTAAAGACTGAACTTTTAATCTGCCTTGTGTCTATATTTTTGTGTCTAAATTATATCAGAGTTAGCATCTGAAATATGATTCTATATCTACATGTTTTGCTAATGATATGTAACAAACCGTTTGTGTATAGCTACTGTGTTTGGGCAGCTGTGGAGATTGGAACCATTGCAGCCGGACAAGAAAACAATGTGGAGAAGAGAAATGGAATGGCTTCTGTGTGCTAGTGATTATATTGTCGAGTTGAAACCTTCTTGGCAAACTTTTCCTGATGGAAGCAGGCTTGAGGTGAATCAGATAAACTTAATATAAAACATCATGTAGTGATGTATTAAACTCTTGTGGGAAACTAGTTGATGAACTTGTATAGTGACTGCTGACGAATTAGGGCTTCTTTTCGTTGTCTGCAGGTTATGACGTCTCGGCCAAGATTGGATCTTGTTATTAATCTTCCAGCTCTACAGAAACTCGACAACATGTTGCTGGTGAGACTTGCACAAGTTCTCCTTTTCATCATTTATTTTTATCTCATTTTTGCATATTGATCTCCATCTTCATCCTTGTAATGTGACAGGAAATTCTAGAAGGGTTCACGGAGACTGAGTTTTGGTATGTTGATCAAGGCGTGGTAGCTCCGGAGAGTGATGGATCAGCCTCCTTCCGGGAAGCTATTCAACGACAGGACAAATGGTGGCTACCTGTGCCCCGGCTCCCTCCTGGCGGTCTACCTGATGCCTCAAAGAAGCAGCTGATCAACAAGCGTGATTTTGCAAGCCAGATACTCAAAGCTGCTATGGCAATCAACAGCATTGCTTTGGCTGAGATGGAAGTTCCTGAGTTATACATGGAAACACTCCCAAAGGTGTATTAGCACTAGCATTTGAACACTAGAATTTGAAAGAGGAAGTTTCTGACTCGTGTTTTTCAAATTGTAGAACGGGAGAGCATGCCTAGGGGATGTCATCTACCGTTACATAACATCATGTCACTTCTCCTCCGAGTGCTTGCTTGATTGCCTTGACTTGTCATCGGAGCACGTTGCTCTGGAGATAGCAAACCGGGTGGAGGCAGCAATCTACGTGTGGCGGAGAAGGCAGCATCCAAGGCCACCAACTCATCCAAACCGTTCAACCACGAAGTCATCTTGGGAGATCGTTAGGGATCTCATGATGGACGGGGACAAGAGGGAGCAAGTCCTCGTTGAACGAGCTGAAACCCTCCTGCAATGCTTGAAGCAGCGATTCCCTGGTTTAACACAAACCACACTAGATAGCACCAAGATACAATGCAACAAGGTTAAATAAAACACACACACACACACACATACATACCCTCTTTTGTGATGTTGCTTCATGTAATGTGTTTGTGAATCGTTGCAGGATGTTGGGAAGGCCATCTTGGAGAGCTACTCGCGCGTGTTGGAGAGCCTTGCTTTCAACATTGTAGCGCGGATTGAGGATCTACTCTATGTTGACGACATAAACAAGCAGTCTGAGAAACTTTCATCAATGAGTGTGGTTTCTCACAAGAAGCTGTCGATGCCATTCAGTGTGCCTGTCTCGGGCACACCCTACCGGTCAGCATACAGCACGCCTAGCTTCTCCCCAGCTCCGCTGATCAGCCCTGCCAGAGGAGAGAGGGCCCCGTTCCTCGGGGGCAACTGCAACAAGCCTCCACGACGTGGCCTAGGTGTTAGACGAGTCCTAACAAACTATCTTGGGGGCGAATCTAGAGCGAAGAACTGCAGCAATGTTCGACAAGGCCTCGGTTCTGTATCCAACAGAATCACTGAAGGCACGACCTCATCGGTGTCCCGCCTGAGCATTGAAGGGAAGGACACCGAGTCTAGGCCGTCTGCGATGGACCGGTGAAATGTTTGGCTTAGATGTGTAGCTTCGTTTAGAAACACGGTAGCAAGCAAGCGATGTTCATTGATTTATTTGTCAATCCACGGTTGTGTTATATAGTCTTGATTGTTTTCTAGTTGAAGAGCCCTATAATACCACAGGTTATCCAATCAGACGCACTAAAATATGATTCTACGTTAAATTAAGAAATATATAATGCACAATATTTTTGTGTTTGAAAAGTAGTCACTAATACTTCCAAAAAATAAGTAGTCACAAAATCTAATAGTGTCCAACAAAAATAATGTGTAAATTCTAGAAAAATGACTTTGGATTTTTGGATTTTCGAATTCTCTGTATTTTTTTTATTTTTTTTTACAGTTTTTCAGATATTTTTATGTAATTTTTGTTTTTCGATTCGGATCGTTGTTTCTAATTCGGATTTCGGTTTTTATTTTTTATTTGTCAGATAATTCGGTTTGGTTCGGTTTTAACTTTCAAAAAAATTCTATTTTTTGGTTCGATTCAGTTTGGACAAAAACCTAATTGAAAACCGAATACTTACCCTAATTAGATATGAATATAATACAAATTTGTGTTGTGACACCGATTGTTACACAATCACAAAAAGTAAAGAAAGAGAAAGGGGCAAATACAAGTAAAAGTTTAGATTGGTATGGGCTAAAAAAATTGAATGAATAAGAATAATCCTCAAGCCCAAAGCCCACTTCAATACAATTCCCTTTTCCTAGCCACCCGACACGCGGCATCCGCATCTCGTGGTCGGACAGCAAAAGCCACCCCCTCAACTTTACCTTTTTAACCCCCCAACCTAACCCCCGCCACACTCACACACACAGTCAGTCAAAATCAGTCAACCAAGATCCAATCACCGCCGCAAATGTCTGCCACCAGCATCCACATCTCGGCCCTCGACGGCATCGTCAACGTCAACTCCCTCTTCACCCTCGCCGTCTTCATTGGGCTCGCCTGGAACCCGACCGACCCGAGCAACAGCCTCATCGATCCGGCCGACCCCTCGGGCTGCTCGGCCGGCCCGAAGATCGCGGAGGATCTCGTCGCCTTCCACGTGTACTCCTTCAGCTGCTTCCTTTTCTCCAGCCTCGTGGCGCTGGGCCTCAAGCAGGCCACGCGCCTCGTCCACCGCGGGGCCCATCACGAGCACCGCCATTTCTGGGCCTTCGATCTCGCCCACGTCAACAAGACCGCGCTCCGGGTCGGGTACGTCGTCTCGGCGGTCGGGTCGGTCACCGGCTCGGTGTTCCTGATGCTGGCGCTGGTCAACGTGGTGCAGATCAAGCTCGGGGTGCTGGGCTGCGGCGGCGGCAGCAGCCACCGCTACGCCGCCGTGGTGCCGCTCGTCACGTTCGTGCCGGCGGGGTTGCTCATTTATGTGTGTTTTGTGTTCTATGCTTTTACCCGTTGAAATTATTTGTCGATTATTATGATTTTTTTTTGAGTAATAAATATTAGTATTATTTTATGAATTTCTAGTAATGAGGCACTGAGCAACCGAACAGTAGACCCTTCTTTAGTTTTTTATTTAAATAATTGTAACATTAAATTGAAAAAATCATATAATTCAAAGCGAAATTTTTAACCTTTGTCGTTAAGGTCATGTTTGATATTCAAGTCTAGATAAACCAAAATTATATAAGAAATAAGATAACATATCTTGTCTTACAAGATAAGAAAATCTTAAATATTGTTTGATATATGAGATAAAAAAGTTTAGATATCATAACTAGATATTTGGTAGGCTTGCTTAAATTCATAATTAAAAATTACTTGGACCTTTTTATCCTTAATAAGATTTAAAATTTTCAAACATGTCAAATGTGAAAGAGGGCAAGAAGGGAAAATGGTAAGTTAATCTTGGTGGAATTCTCAAGGAAGATAAGTTATCTCACCACTTTGGTGAGATTGGTAATCTAGGGAAAAATGTTATTTTAGCACGGGCATTGTTTATATTTCGGGCTTTCAAGATTAGAAATCTAGGATACCAAACACTTAAATATAGATATGACTCTTATCTTGGGCTTATCTTATCTATCAAATATGGTCTAATTATTCTGAGACTATTTTTGATGTTCTTTTACTTTCATTATCTACCTTTAGTGGGGGTAAAATAGTGAAATAAGTGGTTTATATTTCTTGAATATTGGGGCCATTATTATTTGACGTTAGTGGTGAAATGTTATTATTAGCTCGATCACATCCATATAATATTCTTCCTAAAATGTTACAATATTTCAACTTATTGGACTCTTAGTCTTTACCACCGAAGAAGTTAGGTGAGCTATACCTTTCCTTATCTTATTTTATTTTGTAGTATTTCCTTATTAGATAACACACTTCTATCTTAAAAATACTTACCACTTAGATGGTTAGTACCATTTGTCAAACCACTAAGCCAATTTTCCACAAAATCATTATCTTAGAATTGCACTATTACACGATCCATAAGGATATTTTTTGTAGCAATGGCTATTATTCCAACTTTTTTATACATGTGATTATTAATTTTCTATTACTATCATCATCAACTATTATGGCTGCTGTCTCTATAAACTAATCTCTATAAATTCTCCCATATTCCTTAGGCTATAATGCATTATTCATCATCATGGAAGCATCAACCAAGACATTATGCTTGCTGTGCCTCCTCCTTTCGCTTGCCATCTCCATAAACGGCGCCGGCGAGTGCCCGAAATCGACCCCCGACAACGAAGCCATGAAGCTGGCTCCGTGCGCGTCAGCGGCGCAGGACGCCAACGCCGCCGTCCCGAGCAGCTGCTGCGCTCAGGTGAAGAAGTTGGAACAGAACCCTAAATGCCTCTGCGCTGTGATGCTCTCTAATACTGCCAAAATGGCTGGGATCAATCCCCAAATCGCCATCGGCATTCCCAAGCGTTGTAACCTTGCCGACAGGCCCGTGGGTTACAAGTGTGGAGGTTTGAGATCTTTGATTTCCTCATAATCTCTTGTTTTTTGATCTGTTCTTGTTTCTCTGAATTGATAAATGATTGTTTCTGTGTTATGCAGCTTATACGTTGCCGTGAATCGTGAAGGCGTGGATATGAAGTTTAATGGCGGAAGCTGTTGTTGATTTTACTGTAATGTGTTAGCATCATCGCTGCCTGTGCTGTCTGTCTGCATCTTTTCATGTACAAGATAATAAATAAACTACTGACGTTTATGACTCTTTTTTCCTTACTATTTGTGCTTGAACATAGAAGATGGATATTTAGAGAAGAGAAACATAATTTTTCAAGTGTGGTTAACGTATTACTGTACACTGAAAGTAGTGGGTGCGAATCATCATGAACTTGAAAAACAAAATATACTAGGCGAACAAGAAGTATATGCAACAATCTTACATAATGAATTAAACAAAGAAGATTTTCTAAATATCTTAACATTCTTCTTCTATATATATAAGTAAGCCAACACGAATATTAATGCTAGCAAGATCATTAGAATTGTGGGATAATATACGAGGAAGCCTCACGTAGTCGGCTTCTCCCATGTCGTATACCAAACCCGGAGACTTGGCTTTCCCTGGGTTTATTTGGCCGGAGCCAAACGCGAACTCGACGTCCTTGTCGGAGTCCGCATACATCGTAGTGTATGAAATTATTGGAGTTGAAATTAGCACCTTGATGTGGTGGGCGCATTTCCTGCATAGACTAAAGGGTAATACTCCTCTTTGAGGGTAAATGTGTTTATTGCCACTCCCTGCAAACAATTGTTATTACTATCAATACGAAAAACATTTATTTGTTAAAGTAAGAGTAGTTAATTATAATTTGTGTCTCCAATATTTAATGTATTTAAAAAAATATCTTTAATTTACATTTTTACTTTCAATTTTTGGAAAAATTTAATTTATGTCTCGTCTTACAAAATTCGACGATGAAATAATGAACCACGTAACTAGAACCGTAAAAATGCAACTCAATTTTCCGAGACTGAATTTGAAATTCACGCAATATTTAATTACGCATAATACAAATGCTGCAATACCATTAATAAATGGACTAATAAAAATGCTTCACCAAGCATTTCAAATAAAGTCATCATTTCCCCGCTTATTGAAACTCACCAAAATTACAAAAGAATAACAAACACACAACAAAATTAAACCCATAATAATAATTGAAACAACATAATCTCAATTTATTAAAAAAAGATCAGACAGAATCAGAATAAGCAACAATAGGGCTCCTGGCTTGGTAGGTCCCATCATCCCACACCAGCGACCCCGACACCATACCACTCGTAACTGTCGTCTTCACAGTCACAACAAAGCTCAGCTTCTCCCCCGCCGACTTGAATGTCAGAGTGCTAGGCTGCACTCCCACGCTCAGCCCCGATGGCGTCGTCACCACCGCCTTGTACGTGGACGTCGCGGACCCCACGTTCGTGACGGTCCGGTGGAAGACGGCGCTGGCGGACCCACTCAGTGAGAAGGACGGGTAGTTGAGGTCGTAGGCTGTGCCGTTGTTGGCTGCGGTGCAGGTTGAGTTGTCGCCTGTGACGACCTTCAGGGTTTTGTTGCTGTAGCCTTGGCCGCAGAGGAACTTCACGTAGTCGGCCTCTCCGATGTCGTAGACCAGACCGGGGGATTTCGCCTTCAGAGGGTCGATGTGGCCGGAGCCGTACGCGAACTCGGCGTCGGAATTCACATTTACGGTCATCACGGCGGCTGAGCACCATACCAAGTAGTGTGTTAATTCATTCAAATAAAACCCTTTTTAAAGTGACAACGGATTGCATTGAATATCTAAAGTAGGTGCGTCGTTCTATAATAGCCAATTACATATAGTAATAAAAATTTGTAGCATTGTAAATAAAAATATAAAAGTAGTAGCCACTTTTTAGCTTTAATACCCTTACATAAAAAAATCGATGATTACAGTGTTACGAACGTTGTTACACGAATTTACAAATTCATATAAATTGTGTAATAATTTAAGGGTATAATAGATATATTAATATTATTATATTGTTCTCGTAGTAGATATACACTACATTATTTTGACGTTCTCGTGATCAAAATGTATTGATTGATAATTACCAGTGGTCATTAGGGCGGACTTGATGGCGGCAGGGGACCATGTAGGGTTGAAGGATTTGACGTAGGCAGCTGCAGCGGAGGCGTGAGGGCAAGACATGGATGTTCCGGAGATGATGTTGTACGCTACTAATCTATCATCTCCGGGGATTCCGGTGACCGTGGCAGCCCCCGACCATGCCGCTAGAATATCGACTCCCGGTGCGGTAAGATCAGGCTGCGGAAGAAACAAAATGATCAAGACTCCTAACTAGGTAATAGGATCATTAATTAATTATATGAAGATAGCTAATTAATTAACTAGCTCCACCTTAAGAATGTCCCTTGTGATGGGATTTGGGCCTCTTGAAGAGAAGGAAGCAACAAACGGAGCTGATTGATTGAATTCAGTGCTCTTGAAGATGGTTGCTGTGGGATCACTGCATATGCCAATATGCCAAGAACAATGAGTAATTAAATAAGTAGAAAATGAAAAAAGAAAAAAGAAAAAAAGAATGAGACCGGGAATCAAAAACCTAGTTTTGTTGATGTAATCGTAAACTCGAGCACCATCAACTGATGACAAGTATGATGCCGGCAGGGGGAAAGAGAAGGCGGTGTCGTTGAAGATATCGCCGTTCATTATAGCTCCGGTCGCGCCGGCAGCTGCCGGTCCATCTGCATCACTAAGCTGATCGCAAAGAACAATGGCGTCATGTACTAGTTTCCGGTCCAACGAGTCTGGATCGCAATATCTGCATCAGTTAAATGCTATATATGATCGGCATAATTGGAAGGACAATAATGTAACAAATGACACATTAATAATATAGATAATCCTGCTTTCTGTCCCCAACTTTTAATGCTTTCTAGAAAAATGTTCTTATCTTGTAGTTTCTCTTCAATAATCCTCGACTTTACGAAAAGTTTGCCTTGACATAGTATGGCGATGAAGCGGTGAGTTAACTCATCGAATTCTTAGGTGTATTGTAATTTAACTAGATTTAAATCATGTTAACTTTTTGGTTATCCACCTAAAAATATGTGAGCTGAGTCAGTTATATAAGTTACCTTGATGTGGATCCATCATAACCTGCACTAGTATTGGGCACATTTCCTCCATAGACTAAAGTGTAATTTTCCTCTGGTAGGGTGAATGTGTTTATTGCCACTCCCTGAAACAGGCATGGCATCACAAGTTATAACATAAATTAATCCATCTTCAATTACTAATTGCTACATATACAATCCATCTAACTTACCTCATAAGTTGCGTTGTTTCCCAACATGACCTTGGATACGAACTTCCTATCTATGGTGCTGGCTGCAACCGAAAGCGACCACGGCGAGATATTCGTGATGCTTTCAGGATCCGGCCCCGAATTCCCCGCGGAATTTGAGGTCAGGACCCCGTGTTTCATGGCGTGGAAAGCACCAATGGCAATGGGATCATCAAAGTAATCGATCGCGAAGGAGCCTCCGACGGAGATGGATATAATGTCAACTCCGTCGGCAATGGCGTCGTCGAATGCGGCGAGAATGTCTGCACTGGAGCAGCCGTCGAACCAGCAGATCTTGTAAACTGCAATGCGCGCGGATGGCACTCCTCCACGCGCTGTTCCGGCTGCTAAGCCGTACATACTCGCCCCGGAGACCAACCCACCGGCTGCCGTGGACGACGTGTGCGTTCCGTGGCCTTCTGTATCTCTCGGCGATGGGAAATCCGGTGGGCTGATACTCCCCTCGCTGTGGTAGTACTTTGCTCCTATGATTTTGCTGCAAACAATAACAACATATGAGATATTTATATATAATCATCAATGAGTAAAGCGTGACATAATCCAAAGTTGAAGGTTTTGGAGTGAAAACATGAATTGAGAATATATTTCGAAAAATAATTTAGAGATACAAATTATGATTAACCTTATGCGCCCAATCACTACTAGAAAAACTGTTATGATGTGTGCTGTTAATGTGTGAAGATACTCACTTGTTGCAAGTGAAGTTAGATGAGGATTGGCAACTGCCCTTCCATTTGCTGGGCGCCGGACCAAAGCCTGTGTCGTTGAAACTCTGGGACTCGGGCCAGATTCCGGTGTCCAGCATTCCGACAATGACATCACTCTCTGTCTGAGATCTAGGTGAGTTGACAGGAAAGCCCATGAAATCCCATGATCGCGTCGTGTGCAGCTGTTTTTTGGTGCTAGGGAACACAGAGACCACTCCTTCCAAGCCTGAAAGGTCATTAATCAATGATGCATGAATGAATTATTTTAAGGCAAAATCTCTCATGCAGACGTCGACATAGAAGTCCACCTCATAATTAATAGCCTCAAGTTTGTGTAGAAAAGAAAAAAACAAAGCTTAGGTAGTTTACTTACTAGCAATTTTCTTCCTCTCATCTTCAGTTAGCTTCGCCACAAAGCCATTGAAGCTTCTCTTGTAGCTGTGGAGCAGAGACTCCGTCGCCCTTTTGCTGAATTCGTCACGTATTAGAAAAAGATAATTAATTAGACACATATAAATTAACCCATTAAATTATTATTTGTATTTCCGAAGAATATATGAAATTTATCAACCTCCCGAGAGTTGCCTGTAGAAGGCTCACGTGATGTGCCGACGCTGAGATGTCGCCTTTCGGCAGATCTCCCATGTACACCACGTACACCTATAAATTCAGATACTTTGGTAAAACAAACAAAAATTTGTTTGTATGAAGTAGAAATGTGGGTAGAGTGTGGTTATAAATGTCTGAGGCCAAATTAAGGTACCAAATTCAAGTCTATCGTAGCATGGTCTTTAAACGTAATGTTGCAAATTTGCAGTTGCTAAGATAAAAAAACATATACATACCTTTTGATCGGAGGTGTCATGGGAGTTTCCTCTGCAGCTAATGACCATAGAAAATAGAGCAATGAATAGAAGAGCCTTCCATGAAGGCGAAATTCGTGAATTTACCATGAGAAAATGAAGTGTTTTTGAGGTTTAGATATGGCTGTGTTTTCTTGCATGTATTGTAATAAAAGCATGAATTTATAAAGGGAGATTTCAAACTGTGATATTGTAAAAACCGCCTACAAATAATCTGTCCAAAAGCCGGCTCTCGCCACCCATGCTTGAGACTGCAATTTTTATTTTTATTTTTAAATCTATAAATGTAATTAATAAGTTTATTATTACAGAAGTTACATAATCAATTGTTAATTAAAGAAGATGAGATCTCAACTCAAAAAAATGTACCACCTTAAGATATACATTTCTGTATTTGTTGTAGATAGATTACAACATCTTTGAAAGTTTATGCACCTACATTAATTATTTTACTTTTTTTTTAAGCAAGGAAAAATATTTACTCCATTAAATCAGATTGAACAATGTCCATTAGTCATGAGGGATATCTATCTATCTATCTATTCATATAGTCTATGTCGTAATCTGACTAGCAAACTGTGCTAAACAATGTGCGGCTTGATTTGCCGTTCTATATGTATGATAAACTCCTACCAACATATTGGCTCTTGCCATTGTCATTATCTTAGCCACCCACATCTTCTGATTGGAAGTCTCGTTCTTCCCCCTCATCCGTCATGATTCATGCCGCAAGAAGAGAATTTGTATGTATCTCAATCGGGAGAACCTGACGCTTTAAACTGATCACAACACCTTCCACGATAGCTAGAACCTCAGCTATCATGACTTTAGATAATTTTTATTTGCAATTGAATTAGGTTTGTATGTTGTGATGTCTCATAATTAGTTATTGCATTTTTATTTATTTGCATTGAAGTTGGGCAGCAACATAATAACTAAAGTAGTTAATTAAAATCAAATCTAGATGTATAAAAATATGTAAAAGTTTATGAATAAGAGTGAAAGAAAAAATATAGTGCAAGAAACTAAATTTTGTAAAAATTAAGATCCATAATTCAATATCTTATAAAACAGTGACCCAACCCAAGATAGATAAAAATATTCAAATCAGATAAAAATAAACCCCATTTTTTAATTAGTATTTCTTAGGGATGGGTAACCCAAGACTTAAAAACGTGTTTCCAACTATGAGTTTTGCATGTATGATTAAATGAAAGTGTTACTACCATATATAGGCCTCAGTTCCAGCAAAGAACAACCTGTGAATGACCGTTTAAATTCCTGTTATATCGGTTAATTCTGTTTATCTCAACAGCAAAAACACCCTTTTCTTTTTCTTTTTTCTTTTTCTTACTTATATTTTTGTAATTTGATTTTCCCTCACTAGGTAGGCCACTTCTCTCTCTCTTTCTCACTGACAAAATCAAGAGCCCGTTTTGTAAATTGGCAATGGTGAACCGTACAAAATTTGGTTGATTAGTGGTGGGTATATATTCTTTAATTTCCTTATAATCAATCATTATGTTAAAGGATGAATCTTAGATTTTGATTGTTTGATTGATTTTAAGGGAAGAAGAAATCAATGGCGTATAAGGTAGATCACGAGTATGATTATTTGTTCAAGATCGTCTTGATTGGAGATTCAGGTGTTGGGAAATCCAATATTTTGTCAAGATTTACAAGAAATGAATTCTGTTTAGAGTCCAAATCCACAATAGGCGTTGAATTCGCAACAAGGACTCTCCAGGTATATGTTTTCCACATTTTTTCATCAAAGAGAATGTATTGATAAGTTTAGAGTAATTAATTAAGTAAAGAAATGGGCACGCATAGGTGGAAGGGAAGACGGTGAAGGCACAGATATGGGACACGGCGGGGCAGGAGCGATATCGCGCGATCACGAGCGCCTACTACCGCGGTGCGGTGGGGGCGCTCGTGGTCTACGATCTGACGAAGCGTCAGACCTTCGAGAACGTGCAGCGGTGGCTGCGGGAGCTCAGAGACCACGCGGACTCCAACATCGTGATCATGCTCGCCGGCAATAAGTCCGACCTCAACCACCTCCGCGTCGTGGCCGAGCACGACGCCCAGCTCTTCGCCGAGAAGGAAAGCCTTTCCTTCCTCGAGACCTCCGCACTAGAAGCCCACAACGTTGAGAAGGCCTTCCAAACTATATTGTTGGATATTTATCAGATCATTAGCCGAAAGGCGCTGGCGGCCCAAGAGGCCGCCGCACCGCTCCCCGGCCAGGGCACCACCATTAAAGTCGGGGAGCCTAACAACTATCAGCAGCAGAAAGCCTCCTGCTGCTCTAGTTGATTTCCACTTATAGCACAAGGAATGCAAATCCTTTTTGTGAAGATAATTCATTATCAAAAAACGATAGATCGGTCGAATTGATTATGTAAATTTTTGTATGACTGTTGTTTATGCTATAGGCAGACATATTGTTGTAGGTGAATAATTTATATAACGTTATAAGCTTTCCTAGCAATTATTTTTTGTTTGCTTATCAATAGTTTGAGTGAGACTATTGTCAGTTAGCTCGGGCGGTATATGAGACTCATACAATCAAAATGTACCAATTTTTTTTGAGGCATTTTCTTGGCAGTTTGGAAATTTAATTACTTTATAATTTGTATTTTAATTAATCTAACTGTTTATAATATGTATGTATAATAGTATAACCTGTATAATGAAATATATTTGAGTCAATGAAACCTAGTTCAAGTGGCAAGGTTGTGGCACTAAAAAATTATCCTTAGTGAGAGGTTTTGTCCGGCCTACGTGCGAAGTTATTATTTCTCATACATGCAGCGTAATGTCTTAATTGTTCGATTCAGCTACAAGCTCGTTCGATTATTTTCTCTTGGACAACAAACGTCCACTTGTTCTTTATGAAAAAAGAATTGTGGTATATATTTTTTATTTTTCTATGACGACAAGAAGACAAGCAGAAAATTTGTGGTATATAACATATTCACATCCATGATAAAGATACATATTAAATTAACATAAATTGAAACTAAATTACAAAAAAGAAAGAAAGGAAAAATAATAAAAATAAATAAATATAGCAATCGCAAGCAATATTTATGTATGTGGATGCAGTTGGCGAGCCAAGAATGTGAGATTACCTTATATTTAATTTTTGGATCATTCTAAAAGTTATTAAGCAAAAATTATGACAATCATTAAAATTAGTTTTCTCACCTAAATGTATACTCAATTACAAAATAATACAATTAACTAATGTCGTCACTGGCTATCAATATTTAATATGTTGTTGTACTTGTCTACATCAACTATTAATACTAATACGGCACCTAGACATGTCAATTTAGTTCGAAACTTATTAGTTAACCTGAATAGATTGACAACCAAAGAGGATAAAAGCTGAAAATTCATAATACAAAAAAATCTCAATCCGAGTGACCATAAACCAAATAGCTCCGCACCCGATAGAATTGGTCCGAAAATAGCTCGAGCCCTATAAGATTGACCCGAGAATGAGTGAGTTCTAATTATTTAATTTTCAAACTTCATTATCTATAAGATTGACCTGAGAATGAGTGAGTTATGATTATTTAATTTTCAAACTCGTTTGAAAGTTAGTATTTTAAGATTTTTTTTTCAAATGTATATGAAAATGTATTTTGATTCAATATTCGAAAGTTATACTCATAATTTCACTTTTCAATATTTTACTTTAACGTTTAACATAAAATGTTTAGATGTAAAAATTAAAAAATGATACTCATTTAGGAAAAAAATGTGCATTTTTATCTCTCTAAGAGTTATATATTAGCTTCAAGGTGACAAACATTCATTTATAAATGTATTCATTTGTTACAAATATACATTTATCAATAGAAATATATTCGTTTAAAAAAAATCATAGTAAATTTTTTCGAGCTCGATTAGTCCGAGGGGTTAGCCCGAAATCTAAAACTTAGGATTATGATTAAGAATTTATAGCCAAAAAAAATTATAATCTGAATGACCTCATAACTAAATAGTCCGACAACCTGAGTAGGTTGGCTCAATATTTGTTTGAAACTTCTTTGCTTTTTTTTCTTCAAGAAACTACATGTTATTAAAGCACCGTCATTTAAAGAGTGCTAGTCAATTTTACAGCTTCCACGCGACTTTTAATTTGTATCATGTGAAACACAATTTTCATTTTATTTTATTTTCTTCATTATAACATTAATCAATTTTCCAATATAATATCACTATCTTTTAGGAGTTGTTCGATTTGGTGGATTATATAGAACTTAATCTCACACTATATTATTGGGTTGAATTAATTCATCGCGATACTTAGTTTTATTATTTGACTCAAAATTAATTTCAAACCAACTTAATTTTAACTAATCTTGAATTAATTTAATCTCAAGGAACGGAATAGAAGCTCCATCAAATTATCAACATTTATAAATCGATAAATAATTATTTTTTTTAAAAAGAATGTCGGTTTAGCAATTAAAATAATAATAAAAAAAGATAAAAATCGAGGTCGGTTCGAACTTGGAGCGTTGCGTTACAAAATTTGCAAATTACGATAGTGCTGTAAAACGTCGCCATCGCGCACGTTTTTACCACAGCTTCGTGTAGTTTACGCCAACAGCATTTTCATTAGCTGCAAAAGAAATTCGATGAGCTGTTTGAACAAACTGCTTCCATAAACACTTCTCGATTTCCCCTCTTTTGTCGCCTTTTCTTTAAGATTTCGGCCTGCCGTTGTATCAATTTCTGTGTTGGATTCAATTTTTCAATTAGAGATATTATATGTCGGCGATTGGTAAAATGCAGACGGAAGCTAGGGTCGGAGTGGTGGTGGAGGGAGGGGGGCTGAGTGCGACGACCACGTCGTCGGTGGCGGTGGAGCCGCCGCGCCAGAGGCAAATCGGCACCGCCTCGCAGCTCCTCGCCGGTGGCCTCGCTGGAGCCGTCAGCAAGACTTGTACGGCTCCTCTCGCCCGCCTCACCATTCTCTTTCAGGTTTTATTTTTGGGCAATTGTTCAGCATTTTACTCCTTTTTCCAATTGAAAATTAATTAAGTAATTGCTGTGTGTGTGTGTGTTGCTGAGAAGGGAATTGTTGAATTGAATTGTGGCTTATTTTTGTGAATTGATTGCTGGTTTGAGAGGGTTTAGGGTTTAATTTTGCCCCTTTTTGGTGTAGTTATGAGAAGCATAAGTAAATAAATGACTTGAATTAAAGGATCGCATCAATTTTGCAGGTTCAGGGAATGCACTCCGATGCGTCTAGGTTAGAAAAGGCTAGTATATGGCGTGAAGCATCGAGAATTGCTAGAGAAGAAGGCGTGAGAGCGTTTTGGAAGGGCAATTTGGTCACTATTGCGCACCGTCTTCCCTATTCTTCCATCAGCTTTTATGCATTTGAGCGCTACAAGAATGTTGGTACAACTGTTCTGTAAAGAACTTCTGTTTTGAGTTACATATTCGTGTATCAAGTGTAATTGACTAAACTTTTGCGATTTCTCCACATAGATGTTGCAAGTAACTTTAGGAGTTGAAGGCCAAGGAGAGAGTATCAGTACAGACCTTTGCATACGGCTTTTAGGTGGTGGTCTGGCTGGAGTGACTGCCGCTTCAGCTACCTATCCCTTGGATCTTGTGCGGACGCGTCTTACAGCGCAGGTGAACAGATGGAGTGTGCTTGTTGTTATGTTTGAGTGGATATACACTTCTATTAGGGTTGTTACTCCTGCAAGATGCTTACTTTTTTCTTAATTGGTATGCATGGGGTAGAACTAGCATGTAGTCCCCTTGCAATAGCTGTCATGATAGTTGCGGCTACTTGTCTTATCTACCTTATAGGCGGATATATTTAAAAACTAGCAATCCTTTGTTTCCCCACTTAGTTTTACTTGGAAATGAAGAGAAGGAAATGAGTGGAAAAGAGTGAGTCTCTGTGGCAAATTAAAGTGAGTGAGAAATAGAATTATCCCGAGAAAGAACGGAACTATCAGTTTCTTTGTCTTCCTTTGAAACCCTGTGTTATATTAGTATAAAGGTAAAAACTTCGATTAAAAAAAAGTAAAAACTATCAGTTTCTTTGTTTTCCTTTGACTGGCACCTTGAAGTGTTGCTACCCAATTTCTATTAGTTAATCTTCATTTTCATATTCTTCCATTAAATGCAAGCAGTGTATTGATAACTCAGACGTTTTCTGTATCTGCAGACAAATGTGATCTATTACAGTGGGATATTCCATTCCTTGCGTACCATATGCAAGGAGGAAGGTTTTCTTGGCCTTTATAAAGGACTTGGTCCCACTTTATTGGTATGTTTTCACTTTATTTGTTTGATTATTCTTGATTCCACTTGGTTGCTTACTGAATCTGTGCTGCTTTATGTAGGGTGTTGGCCCAAATTTGGCAATTAGCTTTTCAGTCTATGATACTGCAAGATCTTATTGGCAGCTTCATAGGTAGGCTACAATTATCCATCTTTTTTGATGGATTTTGAAGTACTATTATGTAGTGAAGTTTGAAAGTTGAGCTTTGTAAATCAAGATTTTATATGTTCCTATATTTATTGACCTCAGGCCTCAAGACTCAATTATTCTAGCAAGCCTTGTATGTGGGAGTCTTTCAGGAGTTGCATCATCAACAGGTGAGTGATCTGAACACATATTTTCCTACCTAAACTTATAATTAAATTATGGCATCTAGTTTCCAGTTTTTAATAATTGAATATGGATCAAGCAGAAAGTAACTAGCTTTTGCTTCTTCAACTAATGAATTGAATTATTTAATATTGTCAGTTCGTTTGAACCAGACTAGTTGAGAATAACAGAACAGAATTTTTCGAACTTGAACTAATCTAACATGTATGGGTGGTTCCTTTAGCGACCACCTCATGTCTGTCGCCTCTCCATGTTTCCTACATCTATGCGTCTGTGCTTGTGTTTCTGGTGTTACTGGTTTTATGATGAGAATGTGCTCCCGTTTAATCAGGTTTTTTAGTCATCGTTAACATCATTATGAGGTCATTTACTGATGTTTGTACATTTCTTTTCTCCTATAATCAAATATGACTGGACATCTAAGTTAGAAACTGGATATTAGTACAAGTAACTTCATATTATTGCAACCTGATTAAATTATCCAGTGTAGAATACAAAAATAACGGAGGATCTGAATGCCTGTGGCTGTCTTCAATGCTTTTGCAGAGAATTGAGGATGCAGGCTTCTCAGTAAGTATTAACCAGATTGACCCTAGAGCTTGAGGTCCAGACATGATAATCTGGCAATATGAAATTTTCGTAAGAAGCTAATAAAATATATTCTGCTTGATTGTTCTTCCGGAGCAAGCTTTACTTTCATCATAAGGATATTTTGGAAAACGTCGATTTTTCTAAATAACTTGGCTCTCCAGATATGCAGTTGGCTCCACTATTAGGTGACTAATTTCAGGTGAGCCATGTTTTGGAGTTTTCAAATTGTGAGAGGTGTCCTCTTTGAGGTATGCTTCTCAGTTAGGTTTTGCCAATTGCTCTGTGATTATAACTCAGTGGTACATTACAAATAAGTTTGGTCAATTTCATAAAGGTATTGCGAATGAGTCAATCTTGTCAACTCATCATCCATCCTCACCCTGAGAAACTAGGGTTTGCTTATGAGCAACATTCACATCTTATCAGGGGCAGTGAACCATAAGAATGCGGCAACTATACATGTCTAACTGATTCTCATCTGCATTTTGTGCCTCTTTCAGTATCTTGTAACTTTCGTTCCTCTAAAACTTGGCTGGCACTGAACAAGTAAATAAATATTTAGTATGCATCAAATTTCAGAACAAGTGAAAGGAACAGATTGTTTGATATTAAGCTATGACGATGCTTGTCTGCTTTCCATTAAGCTAGTGGTTATTGAGAATGCGCATCAGATTTGATGTATGACCATAACACTGTCGTTGAGATATTTGTTTTACCATTATGACATCGTGTATAAGACTCACTGAAGTTGATAAAATTTAAATAATATTTGTATTTGTGCAGTGGCATATCCCCTGGATCTTGTGAGGCGGAGAATGCAACTGGAAGGAGCCGGTGGTAGAGCTCGTGTTTACAGAACAGGTCTGGTCGGGACACTGAGGCAAATAATCAGAAAGGAAGGTTGGCTTGGCCTGTATCGGGGGATTCTGCCCGAATATTACAAAGTCGTGCCCAGCGTTGGCATCGTCTTCATGACCTATGAAAAGTTGAAGCAGATCCTCTCTAGCATCCCTGAAAGCTAGATAAGTTCGCCACTTATACTTATGGTCTCACTAAGTTTTCTGATTGTTGTATAGATACGAAAGAAAATGGATGAAAAAGAAATCACTCTACTACAATTCAAGTGTATCATACTTTTTTACCAGGTCCTGTAGTTGATCTTTTTTTCCCCCATAAAGTGCAGATGAATTAACTGAACTTTAAATTTGTGTGATTTTAGTTCATAATTTAGGTATGAATTGATATAGTAAAAATAGACGTTATTGATAAACAAGCAACGATGAACCTATAATTGGAATGCATAGATATGCCTGAGTGATTTAACATGATTTTGTGGCTATTCCGGGAAGGTTCCTGTGTAGCGTATGTTATCCAAGGTACGGCGTAGGCCGTACTTATTAACCGCCGCCATGGCAGCTCTGAATCCTCCACCGTAGGCTGGAGACGCGTCGTGGAAGATCTGATGCATGAAGAACACCCCTAGCTTGTTCTCAACGCTTGATTTGCCACCTTTCTTGGACGAAGGCCACGACGAGGAGGATGAGGCCGTGGACGTGGATCCATACGACCATGTTGAGGACGATGATGCAGATGCAGTTCCCGTGTTTCTTGAATCCGGCACCACCACCTCCGATTCCAGCCACATGTGGGACAGCACTTGACAGATACCTTCTTCCACCGCCGGGTTCAGATTTCGGAACTCTGTAATCAAAACACAAATATAGTTTGAGATCGTTTCCTTGATTGAGCTCATGCCGGAACAACCTTTAAATGGAGACGCCTTACCATTGAGACGTAGCCATCCGTGCATCAGCTCGTGTGCAAGTATTGCTCCGGTCAGCAACCTGCACCAGACATCAGATTTCAACGTTACACGATCCCATACATTAATATGAATTAGGTTGTGGAAGAATTTCACACTGGTTACCTAGGGAGGCCGTACAGCACAAGAATGGCTGTGACTTCACACCTTCGGGTCAGCTTCTGAGGTTGCGTCCTGATACCTACTAGACCACGACGGTCCATCCGTGGCCTCTTCATTATCTGAAGTCACAATGAGATCAAAGTTTCAGCAAAATGGTCGTTTATTAAACATCTATGATGCATTAAACCTTATGAAGTGATCATCTTACACTTGTGACTGTCTGCTCTTCAGAAAGGCACAAGCCTCTTGTTTCAGGCATGTGGTGGTAACCCTAGAAAAATATATGATACATCTCGGTAAGATTTCAGCAACATTGTGTTGTTGAGGAAATAAGAGGTATGAATTTAATTCATTACATGTTTCTCCCCTTCGATAGCCTCGTTGAGGGCTTGTCTTGGAACAAGAAGCACTGGGATTTCCTGCGAGATTCTCATGTTCATTCCTTCATAGTAGTCTCGGATGGAATGGTATAAAGGTTGGCAGTCACCGGTGTCCATGATGGCCGACTCCATGCACTCCAAGCATAAGCACCGGCCATCTCCCAAGGATATGTATCGAGTGTTCCTTGGCTTGAAACAAGAAGGACACAATATGTTTTAAACAAATTTGATAGAAGACCATAAATTGTTTAGTTCAAGAATGGTTCTAACCTCCAAACGCTCACAACTGCAGCACCGGGGTGTGTTGTCACGCTCATGAGAAGGACAGTACTTCTGTGACCAAAATGGGTGGCATCTATACTCGATCAAGCCCATATCATTGGTCGGGATCTGCGAGAATCGACAAAAGAGCATTGATGTTGACGGAAAGGGCGTAGACGTGGAATGTTGTATGTATTAGCAGAAACTGAGGATGCTTACAAATTGATGACAGACTTCACATTTTGGGTGATTGAGCTCTTTGAAGCAGGATTTGTGGTATGTCTCTCTCCCTGACAAAGAATACTTGAATCAAAAATGAAAAACAATAAGAACTTGATGAGGGATCGGAAAAATATAATGCAGCATTCAATACAAATGACTGCTACTAGTATGTTGCAGTATGAGTTAATCTGTCTGCGTATCCATATCAGAGAGCAAAGGGCTCACCTCATGCTCGGTGATAGGATAATTACACGCGTGACATCGGAAGCACTCCGGATGGTAAAAGGCCCCCATACATCCGAGATAGTTCCCATATCCAATGTCACGTTTGCAGCCAGCACACTTTCTGCAAGTTATATAGAAAACACCATAGAAGAAGATATAAGTCCTTTTTCACTAGACATTATATTCGTGTTATATGCTTCGAGAAATGTATATTGAAGATGAATTACCTAGATCCCCTTGGATGATAGTCTCTAGGGACATATGAAGGGTATGGTGCTGAGTTGAAACTGTCGTGAAGTGACCTAGTTAGATCGTCATCATTTTCTGCTCGCCATCTGTATCCTGCAGAATTGGATTTCGTACGTTCAATTAGGGAAACTGAAGAGGTATGGGGATGCTCGAGAGGAGGAAAGCACAGGAGACGGCACCATTTGGTCTCTTTAAATCTTCGGACATGGATAGTGCAATTGCGCGATCTAATTCCTCTTTCGCTCTGCTGGCCCGAGAGCGATCATCCTGCAAATAAATAACAGGTTTTTCAAAATGAAGAACGTGCCAATAGAATAGGATGAATACTAGAAATACTAGATATTGCTTCTCTAAATTAGACAAGACAATCAGAGAGAGAGAAAAGTACTGCTGCTGCATGAGGTGCATCTTAGCTATGAAACTTTTTCAATACTCTCCTTATAACTTTGTTACTGATGAAAGCTCTACATGTCTATATCCATGGTATTATAACATACATGTATTATATGACTATTTATTTACATAGAGAGAGAATTGGATTTTACTAAAAACCACTTTGTTGCTTTGTCCTAAAACCATGAAGGATAGCAAACAGATATCATGTTCATATCGTGTGAATGCACATGCAAGTAATACTAGATAATCAAAGAAACAACCAACCAAAATATGCTTATAGGATATGAACTTTATTCCAAGAATTGGTATATAAGTATTCTCGTCATTTCCAAGATAGAAGGAAAAAAAAGAACAAGATAGCTATGAATACCACGGATCTAAACGGAGCACGCCACGCCATGTTTTCCTCCCCGAGAAACTGAGGTTGCTGTGAGCCAGTTGAAACTCCCCTGCTGCTTGCCCCGCCCTTGAAAAACTTACTCAGCCATTTCATAAAACGTGATTTCCTCTCTGCACATGAGCCAAAAACATCTCCACAATCATCATCTTCTACCAAATTGATATATTCAATCTTGCTATATGCATAACTGATCAGTCATTAAGCATCAAACATAAATGGAAAACAAAGCATACAATCTCCATACGTGATAAAAGTTTGGAGCAATCACTCAACCAACCAATGAATTGCAGAAGACTCCACCCCACCACATATTTATAGACTAACAAGATATACAAATTGGCATCTTCTAGCAGAAGCAAAAAATTATAACCGTCAAACATTAGAAGCATCAACTAAATGTCAAAAAGGCATCATCTTTACACAAACAGGAATGACCCACATAAGAATTTGAAAAGGGCATCACTCAAAATACATTAAGACTCAATCTTTACATAATAAGCTTCGAACACAGGCTAAAAAATCACCACTGTAGGCACCAATCAAAAAGAATCCCAAAATAGTAAATCTTTTTAAGTGAGAAAAAAGGTGGGAAAGCACACCATAAATACAGGGATGAAAAAGGTGGTTGACATTTGAAGAAGACATGGGGGGGCCAAGGGGGGCGGGGGTGGAACCCTATGTGTAGAAGGGGGTTTTCTGAAACGGT
This sequence comes from Monilaria moniliformis, assembly GCA_034509125.1. NCBI lineage: Eukaryota > Viridiplantae > Streptophyta > Magnoliopsida > Caryophyllales > Aizoaceae > Monilaria > Monilaria moniliformis. Next base: position 4,873 of record JAYDZE010442013.1, on the reverse strand, counting down.
GAAAGGGACTAACACAGAGGGTGAGGAAAATGGAATAGGAGAGAGAAAGGAACTGGAGAAGAATGGCATCATAGATAAAGCTAAGTTTTTTCTAAGAGAGAGAAAGGGGAGGAGGGGAAAAGAGGGAATATCTATGAGAGGAGAGATTCTTGGCTTGTGGAAAAGAAATCAAGAAAGTGTACGGGGAGAGATAATCTGATGAGAGAGATGGTAATGGAGGAAAGAGAACAGCAGAAAGTCTCCAGCTGGGATTGGACGGCTGAGTTTTTTTGGACTGATCAACACTGTTAGCGGAGAAGAGAAGAAAGGAAAAAGAAAAGAAAATTTCAAATTCCATTTTCCCTCTGAAAAATATGTGCTTGGAAATCTTTGGGAATTTGGAATGAAAGTGGGAGTGTGTCGATATCAAGAAACATGATCCGAGCAAAAGAATCTAAATCTTACTAAAATTTAGTGTTTTTTTATCCTCGGCTCTTGCGCCAATGAATCGGATTTTATTCTTTTCTTGTGCAGTTGCGTCATGAATTGAACTTCACAGTTTAGCATCAATTTTAATTTAATTTAATTTATTTTATTTTATTGAATAAATTTTGAGAAAAGTTTTAATTATAGATCGACCTTTGATTTAACTTTTTTTTTTTAGCATGAACTTTGAGAAAATTTTCAATTACAGTGACAAACTTTAAGAAATTGTTTAATTATAGTCAACAACAATAACAACGACAAATTTGCGGCAAATTTTTAGTTGTTATTCGATTGATGCATGAGATTATCGGCTCTGTCAAGACAAAGATTTTGACGTAATACTCGATAACTTTGCTTGAGTAATGATGACGAATTTTACCAAAAAAAGGAAGAAGAATGAATATTGTCACAGCTTCGCCAAAATTTGTCCATTACTCAACCAAAATTGTTGAGTAATACGTCAAAAACTTCATATTGACATAGCCATCAAAGTCCATGCATCAATCGAACAAATTTTGTTATAAAACAATTGAAATTAGCCTCAAACTTGACATTATTGTTGTTGCTGACTAATTAAACAATTTCTTAAAGTTCAGATTATAAAAAGAAACTAAACTAAAGTCCAGGTTATAAAATAAACTAAATCAAAACTGAGACTATATACTGAATTTTTTGTCAAAGTTCAGGCAATGAACTGTAATTAACTCTTATTACGATCATCAAGCGATATATATGTAAGGACTAATTGGACTACAGTCAAATTTTGGTTTTTCTTATATACTATCAAGTTGGCGACAAAATAAATAAATTTGGATTATTTTCAGAAATTTCCGGAAATAAGTACATGCTTAAAGTGTATAATTACCATTACCATGAAACTGAAAAAAGAAAAGTTCGAAATTCACATGGCATGGGGTGCATGGAATCAAAAGGGAGAAAGCATATTTTGCAGGTGAATTTATAAAGATCGAAAAAGCGTACAACAAATGGCCTCGTACCAAAAAGTGGGCTACACATATATATTCCATAAGCATTCTTCCTGTTAAACAAGGTTGACAAAAGGGTGACATCAATCTAAGTTTATGCCTCTTGCTAAACCATATTCACTCTGCACAATCCACATTAATTTCCTTTTTGTGTGTGTATCTTATTATTTTTCTTTTTATTGTATATGCGGTAATGAATTCTATCGAGAATATTTTGATCACATATATAATACTGCCTCCATCTACAAAAACCTCCGTCTACATAGAGTATGTAACATTGGGTTCGTCATTAGTTAAAATCAACGTATACGAGTGTTATGGATAATTCAAAATTAATCAATGATTCAAGATTTGTATATTACATATATAACACTTGATAATTTGGTATATAATTGGATATCCTTTTTATTTCATTGGTATGGTGTTTTATTGGCATCTACCACTAACTATGATATTAATTTTAATTTGGAAAAAAAAAAAAACTTAAATAATCAATCAGTCATCCCGATTTTCAATTTATTTATGGTCCATCAAGTTGGACAAGAACCAACGGTTATAAAATAGGAATCCAAAAGGGTAAGAAGTGCCCTTTTTTAATATTTACGACTCTGAATTTTTAATATTTATGTCAAAGATTGATGAATTGTATAATAGAATACTAGTGTGCCTTTTTCCTTCTTTATGGTTGTCACCATAAAATTATTCCATCGATCCGAATAGAAACATTAAAAAAAGGGAAAATGAAAATAGAGGAATAATTGTGCTTTTTATTTAAAACAACCATTTGTTGATCCAACATCAAAAGAAGGGAAAAAGCCGATTCATTAGATCGAACCCACCAGATTCATTTTGTTGCACCACGAGGGAACCTTAATTAGAACATTATACTTCATTTGTTCCACTGAAGATAACTTACCTTTTTTTTCCTTCTAAAGATATCACACTTTTATATTAGAAAAAAATAAAATAAATAATCTTTCATCATTAATACATTAAACAATTTTTTCTATCATATTATCACTTTCTTACTAATCATTAATATATTCAATAACTTATTCGCTCTCTATTTAAATATCCTAAACAAAAGCTCATAAAATCATGTATCCACAAAGTATGACATCTTTACCAAAACAGAAATAATAATAATAATAATAATAATAATAATAATAATAATAATAATAATGATGATGATGATGATGATGATAAATCTGTACCGTGGATAAAAATAAATGGACGATCGTGATAGGATCCTAGTTAATTCAACTCTCCCCTAGCTATATGTGTATATTTATCGTTCGTAAAGATACTAAATATTAATTGTTTCCAATAAAAATGAAGAATAATCACATATTTAGCAAAAAAAATTATTCGAGTCGATCGCAAGTGTGTTGGATGTTATGCTATTTTATTTTTACTGGGCATTTCCTTGCTACCTCATTTTTGCAATATCATCCATCTCACCCCACTAATTGAGAAAAAGATTTTATATATATATATATATATATATATATGTGTGTGTGTGTGTGTGTGTGTGTGTGTGTGTGTGTGCGTGTGTGTGTATTCATATATATGATATAATTGTTGGTCGATCTGCAGTTGGTGATGATTTCATCAAAACGCAGCTATACACCAATGTTGGGAGGAACATATATAAAGACCATTGGTAACATTTAATTGTATTTAGGGGTTTGCCTTAAATTCTAGGTTAATTATAGTTCGTGGAATGAGAAATGATGTATCTTGCCGGATTCTTAGGGTTTAGAGGTTTTTCAGCAATTTTATATTGAATATATAAATTATGGCAAGGTGTTTCATTAATATTTCATCGTCGAATTCTGTAGAATCGGATATAAAAGAAATTTTTTCCGAAATTGAGGGCATTTCTAGAAAACGCTGAAAGTTGGGAAGACCGATTATGACTAAACCCTAAAATTTTAGAATGTTTTATTTATTTATTTATTTTTAATCTCTTGTTTTCTGGATACAAATGAACCAATTCAAGATCATAAGACCTAACCGGCGAACTAAGAATCCACGGCAATTCCTCCACCATATTCATCATCCCGACAACCCGACAACCCAACAACACCACTCATCGACACCACCATAAAACCCTACGCCTGACTCATCGATAGAACCATAGTGAAAAACATCACAACCCTCAAAATCACCACCCAAAACCCTAACTCCGCCCCTCCCTGCACCCGCGCCTTCGACATTCCGGCCGTCCTCTTCTTCACCGGCCGACTACCCCAACCTCTTCTACCACTTCTCCCACGTCCTCATCCCCCTCTACCTCACCTCCCGCCAGTTCAACGCTGCCGTCGCCTTCCTCGTCGTTAACAACTCCCCCAAATTGATCTCCAAGTACAAACTCATCCTAAACACACTCTCCCAACATGACATCATAAACATCAACATCAACAACAATAACGACAACAGCAACAACCAGAATAAACAACAACAACAGCAACAACCAGAACAACAAGGTACTATGTTTCCAGAGAATTCATACTCATGGCAGGTCTCGGGTCCCACAAGGACCTGGATCCATGCGGCCAAACTATCCGATCACAGTCTTCACCAGGTTCCTCATAAACACTTGCTCTTTAGAAAGAGACCTAGTCGACTCCCGCAAGAAAAGAAGCCGCCGACCGCGCCTCCTCCTCGTCTCAAGAGAGGAGACGCGGCGCCTGAGGAACGAATACAACACGGCCGAGCTGGCAAGGAGCTTACGGTTTCTACGAGGAGCCGTCTAGGGGGGATGAATTTGAGGTATTTGGAGTATAGGGTGAGTACTGAGGAGAGATATGAGGTTCGAGATGAGGTGTTTAGGAACTGTAGTAGCTTTGGGCCGTGTGTGCACCCGGACCCGCCGGCCAGCCGGGTGTGCCAAGCTGGACCCAAAAAAAAAAAAAAATTGAAGTCGGTTGGTTGGCTTAAAGTGTTATTTTGCCCTTAATTTATGTGATTGTCCTTAATTCACGAATATGAAACTTTGTGTCGTAAATTATAGACAAAAAAAAATTAGCCTTAATTCACGGCTTATGAGAAGCTTCGTGACACCAAAAAAAACGTTGATTAGCGAGCACTGAAGTGCTCACTAAACATGCTAAAGTGCTCGGTAAAACTAAATTACCGAGCAAGTTCCGAGCACTAAAGTTGCTCGGTATTATGCTTGTCGCTAATTTAGCGAGCACTTATCGAGCAAACTTACCGAGCACCTACCTAGCACCCAGGTGCTCGGTAATTTCCTAGCACCCCGGTGCTCGGTAATTACCTAGCACATCTGTGCTCGGTAATTACCTAGCACCTTGGTGCTCGGTAAATTGACAATCATTATTATTGCCATTGTTTATAGCTTTTATTTTTCTATTTTTTGTATATTATTTTATCATGATGTAATTAAAACATGTTACATG
>JAYDZE010441902.1:0-16369 GCA_034509125.1 Monilaria moniliformis | reverse complement strand
AGAAAGCTTACAGATGGTGGCCTTGAGATTGACCGTTTGATGAACATCATACTTGTCCATCGCGAAGGAAATGCTGTCATAAGGCGCCACCTAGAAAGCCTTCCATTGGAATCGTTCGATTCAGTAAGCTGCATTTACCTTTAAGTGCATCTTTCTGCAGAAAGCAACTGACATGTTATAATTACAATACCATTACTTTCTTTAACAACCGATCATTGTTCACTGCTGCAAACTATGTTTCTTCCTAAAGTTTCTAGTTATCATTGTCATTTCTGCCCTCCAGATATTGATTTTGGCGGATGAATCAGTGGAAGATTCTGCAATTCAGGCAGATTCCAGATCTCTTGCCACACTACTGCTAATACGTGACATTCAGGTAATGTATTGGATAGGTGATCTTCAATGTAGTTATGTGACCTATGAAATTACACTGGCTCTTCATTTATTTTTCATGCTCCACTGTTGATATTATGTGTACAAAGTGAATTTTGTTTGCGATTTCTACATGATATATTTTGCAAATCACAGATTTGGTGCTTAGCAAACTCTCTTTTGCTACTATTTGTTGAATTACTTCTGAAGTCTTGGTTCCACTCGTGTTCTACATGATTTCCAATCCACAATCCTCAAAAGAAAAAGTCTGTTGGTCTTAACTTAGTAGAAATACTTATTTCTAATATTATCTCATGCAAGCGCATATGTATGCTCTGTTATCTATACCCTCTTGAACTATACTTAATATTTTGCCTCAATAAGCCTACAATAGCCATGATTTATTCCTTATGGTTGGTATTATAATATCAACTACAAAGGCCACTTTACCCTTGTCCTTCAACTGATCTACTCATATCTACTACTTGTATGACCTGCTTTTGCCTTTTTTTTTGCATTTTTTTGAAACTTGGTGTCTCATGGACCTAATATCTTTATTTGGAAAAGGATGAAAAGAGATAAATAAATAACTAAAATTGATAAATCAAGCTGCCACCCTAAGCAGTTGTGTGTGCATTTGAGCTCAATTTGTTTAGAGAAGATGTATAGGATAATGTTGAGATCAAAACGTATGTTTGGTTTCATTTTGACTGAGTTGAAAGCAAAAATGGCTTTGGTGATGAAACTAAAAATGCATCAAGTACGTCAGACTAAATATCTAATCTGTGTTTGCAGGCAAAGCGCCTTCCATTCGGAGAAGCTATGGCATACCAGACACATAGAGGTAGCTTCTCGCAAGGCTCGTGGATTGGGGAAATGCAGCAGGCTTCGGATAAGTCGGTTATCATCAGTGAAATTCTTGATCCAAGGACCAAAAATCTATTATCCATGTCAAAAATCAGTGATTATGTTCTGTCAAACGAGCTTGTCAGCATGGCACTGGCCATGGTTGCAGAAGATCGCCAGATAAATGATGTATTGGAAGAACTTTTCGCTGAAGAGGTAGGTTTCTGCTTCTAAAATCAATGTGGCGCATCTCATCCCTTTTCTTAGTGGAACTTATATATTTTATGTTCCTTCGCAAATAAAATAACAAGAAGTTTTCATATCTTACAGGGCAGTGAGTTGCAGATAAGAGCAGCAAACTTATACATCGAGGAAGGTGAAGAATTGAGTTTCTCTGAGATATTACTACGTGCTCGACAAAGAAGAGAGATTCTGATAGGATACCGCCTGGCTGACACAGAGAAAGCTGTGATCAATCCTCCGGCCAAAAACGAGAGAAAGAAATGGTCACTGAAGGATGTGTTTATAGTGATAGCTGAGAAGGAATGAGTAATGCCTGCTCGATGCTCGTTGGTATGTGCTCTCCTCCGTGCGAGTAACGTGCGTTTAGATTTGCTGCATGAAGGCTGGAGCTCTGGTTGGTGCATCCGAGATGTTGAAGTCGTTTGTACAATTGAGTTTGATCAGCTTTGAAAGTTTGTTTGGAGGGAAAATTCATTTTTTGCGTATATATTAAGACATGTACATTATGTGGGGAAGTGATATGAGATTATGGTTGTATGTTTTGTGAACTCATAATCTCTTGGCAACAAAAATGAGTTTTCCCAAATCAATAGGTTGGTTGGTTAGACACCAGCAACCTATTCAGAAATAGTTTTGTGTTATCCGTCACTTTTATGCAACCAAATCAATCAAAACGGTGCAGTTTCATGCCAATTGTATTTTCTGGTCCCAAAATTTACATATGAAAATTTGCTTTGTTAGGCTTCAATTAGGGGTGAGCATTCGGTTTTCGGTTCGGTTTTTTGCCCAAATCGATCCGAACCGAAAAATCAATTTTTTTTAAAAATTAAAACCGAACCAAACCGAATTACCCGAAAAATCGAACCCGAAAAACCGAAATCCGAACTATGAAAACCGATCCGAACCGAAGAAACCGAAATATCATAAAATTATCCGAAAAATCGAAAAAAACCGAAAAACCGAAAATCCAAAAAATGTATGTATATGTATAAATATATATATATATATATATATATTTATGTAAAAATATAAATATATGCATATATTAAATATATATAATATTAAATATAAATTTGGTTTTTCGGTTTTTTTGGGTTTATAGTATATCCGAACAGAACCGAAAAATCAAAATTTGTGAAATTTCGGTTTGGTTAGGTTCGAATATTCAGATTTCGGGTATTTTGCTCACCAGACGTTTTGAGAAGGGTATTTTCGTAATATCTCCTCGGAACTCAGTTTCTAGGGTTTTGTTATCTTACAACTTAATTACCTTCAACATCCGCCCTCGTCACTAACGCAGCTCCAGTCCCACTTCAACAATGGTTTGCGCCTTCTTTCATCTCACCATTTTATTTTCTCAATATCATTTATACGTCGTTTTATTCTCAGTTTGTTTCAGGTGTTTGTGTGTGTGTGTGTGTGTGTGTTTCTTTGTTGTTTTTTCTGTGTCCGACTGGGATCAATTACTCTAAATACTAGTTCAAACACTGTTCATTTGCTTGTGGTGGCAATGTATATACGTTTGTGGTAAAATCCCGTCTTTACCTGCATTAGTCAATTTTGATCGTTTTTGTTTGGCTAGTGTGGACTGACGAATCATATAAGAAACCTGCGAGTGTTGAATTTTGCAATTGGTTGAACTTTGGCAAGTGGAAATTTGTGTTATCTGGAGGCGTTTTGTTGTTGCTTGGGTACAATTTATTTGCTATGTTTTCGTGAATTATTAGGTATCAATCTGTAACTCTTACATTTCAAGCTTTTCTTTGCTCTGATATTGTTATCCCTTTCTTACTCAAATTTTCGGAAGAAGCAATATTGCAGATTATATTTTTCTTGGAGTTACATTTATTTTTGTGGTTATGATTTTTGTTCTGTATTTTTTGGATTTAACAAGAGTTGCACTCAGCTTTTCATCTTATGTATATTCTAACAAGTTGTTCTAGTTTTAGCTATCAATGTTCATCATGAGAATTTCTCCTCATTTCAGGTGTTCATCAAGGCACAGAAGTCAAGGGCATACTTTAAGCGGTTTCAGGTCAAATTTAAGAGAAGGAGAGGTACATGTATTCAATTTATCCTGGTTTTGATTTATTATCTTGTCAGGTCTTCCTTGTGATGTTATTATGGTGGTTCTGATAATTTTTATTGCATTTCTTGAATATATACCCAGAGGGGAAGACAGATTACAGGGCAAGGATTCGTCTAATCAACCAAGACAAGAACAAGTACAATACTCCGAAGTACAGATTTGTTGTGCGATTTGTATCCTAATTCTGCAAGTAATACTAAACAGCATTTACCCCTTTTCTTAAATTTTCATTTATTTGCTAGCATTTTCATAATTTTCTTTTGCTTCACATACTATTTGAGGCTGGGTTTATTAATAGCAGTTTTGAATCTGGTAGTCTCTGACTTGAAGAGATAAATGATAGAAGATTATTATATCTTTGGTTCGTAATGTAGATGAGAGGTAGCATTCTCCACAATGAAAAGGACCTGATGATGTTTAACTGTATTACATTGCTCGCTTGTTGGCATTGACTAATTTAAATTACGTTAACCTTAATGCTGTTATAGTCCAACAAGGATATTGTTGCACAAATAATATCAGCTAGTATTACTGGAGATATGGTTCTGGCTACAGCATATGCCCATGAATTGCCTCAATATGGACTTGAAGTTGGTCTTACAAATTATGCTGCAGGTATATATCCTTTGTCCCCACCCCATGAAAACCTGTGAACAGAATTGTAGCTACATATGTGCGTTTCCCTTGCATGGTTGACTGTGAATTTGTTGAAACTGTACATGGTATTTTTTTGCTATAGATCAGATCCTAATCAAGGTTTTTTGACAGCCTATTGCACTGGGCTTCTTCTGGCTCGCCGTGCCCTTAAAAGGCTTGAGATGGATGAAGAGTATGAAGGCAACACAGAGGTACCTATCATTTTGGATTCATATTTCAAGTTGATTCCTCTACATGATTTATTGATCTCAGTGGAACCTTTTATCACTAGGCTACTGGAGAGGATTACTCAGTTGAACCTTCAGACACACGAAGGCCATTCCGTGCTCTGCTTGATGTTGGTTTAATTAGAACAACTACAGGAAACCGTGTTTTTGGTGCTCTAAAGGTACTCAGCTATTCACTTGTTTTTTCATGCTTGAATGCATCATTTTTCACATATTTGCTCTGTTTCTTAATGGACACTTGACTCTAGTATAAAGGTAATGCTTGCTATGAATATACTGCTATTCTTGAGAAATGTGTTTTTGCTGATACTTGTAATCTTTCAGCTTTGCCTGCTTTACATGTAGTAATGAGCTGTGTTTTCTGAAGTTCCAAGTGAATGGGTTAATGTGTTGTAGTGAAAGTGATATACCAAATTGCCTTGTAGATGTATAATTTCCTGCATAGTTCAGATTATCTTCTATCTAGATTGTCTTGATGTTGTATATCTAGCTGGAATAATGCAGTGTCCATATTTGAAGGTTAATAGTTAATTATTACTACATCGTGGCTATCATATATGTTGTTTGACATTTTGATATCCTTTAGAATCACATTTTCACTTCCAGATAAAATTTATTACAGCATAGAGTGTTTGGAGGTTGAATTTGTCATTAGTTGTTTGCATCACTGTTGTATTGATATCTTCATGTCCCTTCTCAACTCTTTTAATAATTGGTATGTGTGTATATGTATTATGTAATTTATGCACATTCTGTTTGGCCAATGATTACAGGGTGCTCTTGATGGTGGGTTGGATATTCCTCACAGTGACAAGAGGTTTGCAGGTTTCTCAAAGGATTCTAAGCAACTTGATGCAGAAACTCACAGGAAGTATATTTATGGAGGCCATGTGTCATCATATATGACGGTACTTTTTGAAGTTTTGCTTTACGATTGGAAAGCTAGATTTGATGCCAACAGAAACTAGGAGTTATTACTCAGATATGTTGATTGGTTATCCCTTTCATCACAGACTTTGATGGAAGATGAACCTGAAAAGTTCCAATCACACTTCAGCAAGTATATTAAGAATGGACTTGAGGCGGATGGCCTCGAGGAATTATACAAGAGAGTCCATGCTGCCATTCGTGCTGACCCAACTAATAAGAAATCCGAGAAAGCGCAGCCCAAGAAACATAAGAGGTGGGTGGCAGAATATCACCATTGTTTTGTTTTTGTAAAATTGTCATTAGGTATGCCTGTTCAATGGTATTGGTAGAAATACTTCTTTGCAGGGAAATAGACAAATTCTTTTGCTTCAGTTTGTAACTTGTACCATGCTGTATTTAGATTTCCTTTTCCTGGATACTTTGTTGATTGTTTATTCTGCATCTCTTCTCAGGTACAACTTGAAGAAGCTCACTTATGAAGAGAGGAAGGCCAAGTTGATTGAACGTTTAAATGCTCTGAATGCGGCTGCTGGTGTTGATGAGGATGATGAGGAAGATGACGAGTGAGCACTTGTAGGGATGATTTGAAAATTTACTCGTATTTTCAAAATAGTGATATCTACTGCTCTATCTTTGTTCAGTTTTGGGAATTTTATTTCCATCAATTTTTTTGTTAGCTTTATCCCATTTGTTAGTTTGACAAGCGCCTGAATACATGTTCTGACATATGAGCAAATTGTATAATTGCATTATTTCTGGTATATTTCTTGAATTCGTTTCAATTATTTTATTCAGTTTCGAGCAATTGGCATTTCACTAAAAACATGTGCTATTGGAGCTCTCAAATCAGTGAATTTCCTACTAAATTGAATTATTGAATTCACGTCTATTATTACTCACTACATTCCAATAATCAAGGCCTATTTTCTATCTGGGACGTTTGTATTACATCATTTTATTGTGAAGAATAAGTATTTTCGCTTTCTGTCATTTGCTAACTTTCAATTTTCACAACTTAAATTAGTTAGTATCTCTTAGATTGCACTCAGTGTGTAGAAAATTGATAACAGAGAACAACACACAAACACATGTTTTAAGGGGTCAAATTTCTTTGAATTGGGTAACAGGGCCCCCACAAGATTTAGACCTTATCAAAGAGCAACCAATGAAGTCTGAACACCCAAGTTCAAGCAAAGGATGTAAAAGCCAACACTATCCACAAACCAAATCTCTTGGTGCACTTAAAAATCTCTACTCTTCTAAATCCCCCAAAAATAACCATGGCCCATATAGCCCCTGTTACTCCCCATGCAGCAAAACCCTCATTCCCTACATTTACTAGAAAAACATCGAATTCTACATCACCATTTCACAAATTCTATGCTTGCACCACTGCAGTTTCTGATCACAAAACATCTGTGCAAAGGAGGTTTGCGTCTACATTTATGTCTATAATTTTTCACATGCAAGCTTTATCTGTACATAATTCAAATAGTGCAAATTCTTAAGAATTATTTATGATTGCCTACATTCGCCATGGTCTGATTTTCTAGACTTCTGTTTAGTTCCAAATCCCAACTTCATTATGATTTTCTTGATGGTTGTACATTTTTAAAGACATTTTGCTTTCGTGATGATGTTTTCTAAGTTCAAATGTGAAATGCAGGGATATTGCACTAGGGTTAGCAGGTGTGGTGTTGGGACTGAGTATTGGTGGTGGACATGCACGGGGAGCCGCTAGGCGGCCACCACCACCGCCGCCGGAGGAGAAAAAGGATCCAAATGTGACTGGTTTGGCAGCAAAGGTTCTTGCAAGCAAGAAGAGGAAAGAAGCCATGAAAGACACAATTGCTAAGCTTAGAGATAAAGGAAAGGTCATTCAGGAGACACCTCAATAGGGTGTGTTCACCAGAATTGGCTTTGCCTACCTGATTCTGTTTTATTCATTCTGGAGAACTTATGAATTCAAAAGGATCATGTGACACAATGTCAAGGATATTCGTTCATTTGCATTTTATGCTTTGATTTTACGACATTTCTGCAGCTGGCTTAGTTATAGATGAAAATGGTAGCATGAGCACATGACATGTGAGGGTAAAAAAGGGAAGAAAACAACAGTGGCGCAAACTTCTCAATGCCAATCTCTTTTACCTACATTAACAATGCCGATATCAGTATATATATACTACGACACAAAGTTCTGACCTGCAACATGATGAATGTTTCATGCCGTTAATAAAATATGTAACAGAAATTGGAGAGTCACAGGCGGAAACATTCTGCAACATCAATCAGACATCTACTTCACATAGGCAAATGGAATAACAGAATCTTGAGTGAGGAGTGATAAAGAAAACATAGTACATCTTGACTGAATATATCAGCCTTTCAGGCTTCCAAAAAATCTAGAAAGTGGCAAGGGTCCATCAGCCTCTTTACCTCCTTTGCTTGAGTGCTTTGATCTTGATCTTGAGCTTTGCCTTTTCTCTTTCTTCCTTCTCTTCGGCCTTGACTTTGATCTTTTTTCCGCTCTCTCGTCACCGTCAGTGCTTGATGTGTCAGATGAACTTGAACTGGAATCTGATGATCTTCGAGAATGCTACAACCAAGCCAAGAGTCGGGTATTCAGTGAGTTAATAATGCATATATAACTAATGATGCGCTGATTTAGTAACTCGAATATGCAAATTATTCAGTATCTGATGAGGTGTAAATTAATATATGGGAGAGGAAAATCACCTATTACTGTAAACTTTCCAAATACCCAGGTCCATAGCAAAACTCACATATAACAGGGGCAGAGGTGGATGAGTTAAGTTGAGGGGGAAAAGCAATGTACAATAATTTTTGGGGGCTAAATAAATAAGAACACACTGCAATGCCTAAGGAAGATCCATCCTTGCATATAACCAAAGTTGTTTATGTTGATAGAAGGAAATTACAGACATCAGCTATATGTACTATGAAAATGCTAATTTCCAATAATTCGTTGTGTTTTAAAACTATATGAGATGGCATTTTGGCAAAACTTAGCAATTAAAAGGTTTATGTACCTTCCGCTTCTTGCTGCTATGCTTTCTCGAATCTCTTTCCTTTTTATCTGCAAGAACACTCATCAATGATTTCATAAAGCTACTAAGCTAGAGAAGTACTATTACCCAATTTATTACCCTTTTTGTGGCTGCTTTTGCTGCTTGAGTAGTTACTCCCACGAGCAAGTTTACGTGCCCTTTCAGCATCCAGCTGAGCTCTATACTCTATCATCATCCTGTCTTTATCTGCTTCCAATTCTCCTTTTCTCAATTCTTCTTCCTAAGAATAGCAGCATTAGATCTAGGCACATACAAACCACAAATAAATAAAACTTGGTGGAAATTATTTAAATTATATAAAACTCAGCAAAAAATCAAGGAAAAGTGGTAGAGCTTTAAATTAAATAAGACGTGGTAGAATGAATACTGCAACTAGCAGTAGAAGAGTCCCAGCATGATGTGGTAGTACTTTGATCTAAATATTACGGTCTTATAGATAGTCTGTACATACGAAGGATGTCATAAACATCTCATTTGCTAGAGATAGTTACACATCATGGATTTTCTATAAAACATAATTAATTTGCTTTATCCTAGATTTTCAAGTTAGTCATAATTATTCATAACTTAGATCTTCAACTTCTCCCAATTCTATCAAATCAGCCACAATTAGTACTGAGATAAGTTTATCCCTCCCATCACCAATCATCCTATAATAATAATAGATCTCCGCTCAACAAAGCATAAAAAACAATTACCAAAACCACCTCTAGTTTACTCTAGGGGTTACAGCTAAAACAAGCCAGCACCATTTCATTTTATTTGCATCAACATGTTGCTAAAAATTAGTTTTCGTCGAGATTACAACTACTACAATCAGCTGCAAAAATAGTTTATTCAAAATTATTATAATTGCTCCCAGTCCTACTACTACTAAGGTTAACATAAATTCACATATAATTTTCTTATCGCGCCTCATGTTCAAAAGGCACATCACCTTGCCCCTAAAGCCTCCGAGCCTTTGCGCCTTGGTGCACTTAGCACCTTCAATTACTATGGTGACAAATCATATATAGCTTTCAATTAGTACTCTATCCAATGAAAATATATGGAACAGTCTATTACGGTCCCTTTCAATTAGACCATCCCATCCAGTAAGTCCAAGGTAACCCCAAATAGCACAGGTTTGCTATCACTCACCCAAAACTTCACCAGCAGTTACATTGTTTCTATTAATCTTCCAGAATATTAATGCTTCAAAATGTTATCAGTAGTATGCCAAAGGGAAAAATGAAGGAACATCAGGTCAAACTAATATGAGAAGAAGTATAACAAAAAATGCCAGCAGAATGTATAAAGATTGTAGAAAAGACATGAACATAAAGCTAAAAAGTGCATAGCCTGATAGATCACCTTTTGTTTCTTTTTATACTCCTCCCATGTAACTGTATGAGAAGTTTTAAGACTTGCCAAACGAGCAGCATGCCACTCTGGTGAATGAAATGAACTATCAACCTGAAACTGTTCTCATCAGATATATTTCCAACACACAGGTGAAAAGATAACACAGTTGTGATAAGTTTGTATCAAGCTTCTCCATATTGCATGATGCAATTTTCTTTTACACAACTATATTGAATGGCTGAGACCCAAACACTTCATATACAGTAAAAGTGAAAACCAGATGTTGGTTTCTATTAGTCAGAAAAAAATGACAAAGAGCTGATTACATCAGTTCTTCGTAAAAATTAATCTATACAGGATACAAGATTTGGAGGTTATTCCCTCAGGTGACTTGTAAATGCATAGACGACTGATGTAAACTAATTCATAAAAATACATAATCGGCATGAAAAAAACTCAAGAACTATATCTCCACAGGAAACCACTAGATTCTACTGGTAAACAAGGATTATAGACACCCAATTGCAGCCTACACGCTTTGAAGATTGTAACTGAACAAAAAACAACTTGACCAGAAGCAATAAGGGCAACCTCAAAATGAAGTAAACATCTCAAGATTATGACTAAATAGCTCCCTCCCAAAATCGCACTCCAAATACCTAATTCGAGAAAAACCACCACTTATTTCTTAATTTCAATATTGTTGTGCATCAGTTCCTCAATAATACTAGCACAACAATCATTTCCATCTAATTAAAAGTTTTCCGTTGAAACCGACAAATTCATATTCCTTATATTGACAAATCACCGACATATATCAATTCTTTCATCAACAAAACAAAGGTAATAGATAGTGAAGCAGTAAGGAAGGGTACGAGGTTACGAACCAAGCCATCCTCAACCTCTTCCGGCCCGGCTGAGCTCGAGCCGAGCCGGCCTCTCTGCATAGCTTTGTAGGCTTGATTTTTCCCCATTTTCTTTGTGCATGAATTTTTGTTTAATATTTTGCGATACTCTTCAACATATCAAGGGGAAAAGATTGATGTGAGAAGGAAACTAAGTAGATTCTAATGGAGTTATAATTCAAAAATATGAAAATTAATTTGATGCAAAAATTGGGGGCGGATTTATCATTACCACAAATCTGATTCGGGCAGTTCAAAATCTCAAAAACTTAGGTTACATTACACGCAACATTTTTTAATAAATTTTACAATTTTGTAGTAAGGATAGTTAAAATAATATGTCTTTTTACGTTTATTTCGAACAAAAATGTTATTTTTGTTTTTCCACTTTTCTCTTTCTCTCTCTTCCTACACTCTCTCTCCTCTCTCTTCTGCAAACCAAAATCGATCACTCTCCTCTCTTCTTTCCGGTCCGTTTCACTTGAACATTGCTGAATAGGAAATGAATTTAGTTAATGCTCCCGACACATACATTATTTTGGCCGTTATTTTTCTTGACTATAGATTAAAATTTTCATATCAGTCATTGTATACGACATGGTGAATTCTTCCCATTGCTTATCCAAGTATCCCAATGTTTCAGGAAAGAATTTGAATGTCTTGAGGAGACACTGCAGGAGATGCGATGCTTGACTTATTCTGGCTTGAAGAAATGGATCCTGATTCCTTGGGTTGCTATAGTTCAAATTTCCCCAAAGACTAGCAGAAAGCTCAAGATCATTCCAAGAGATCCAAGTGTCCAATTCAGCCACCACATCGAACTGTATCTTTGGGGATTCTTGATCCTAATCCACATCAAGCGACAAGCATGGATATGCCAGAGTAACGGGTAAGGCAATCCCTCCGATCAACCCAGCCAGGCTCTTCAACAATGGCAGAGTCACTGAGATGAACATTGTGAGGCAGCCAAAAAAAAAAAAAACTCGGTACACCTATTTTTGTGCCCGTCCCGGGACGAGACGGCCAAGGGATGCGTTGCAGGTGTCCTCAAGGCAAAAACGAAGAATATATATATTATTGTGTTGGTTTCCATATAAAATAGAAGTATAGCTTAATGGAAGTGGTTTTTCACAACATGCAATTGTGAGTTCAAAACTCACTCGCCCAAAAGTGAAAATGCGCAAATTGTCCAAAAATTATTTTTATACTTCACTCTAAATGTTATATATTAGCAAAAATTATTTTTATACTTCACTCTAAATGTTATATATAGTAATATTTATGTACTTAAAAAGTAATAATTGATAGTGCAACATTTTTGTCAAATCATTATCATAATAATTCTCATTTCATCTCCCAAAACGATGCACACTTAATTATGACACAAATTTGTATAAATATAGATATAGTGTGATATATATAAGTGGAAAAAAGATCTTATTTTTTAGGTAAAATGTGTTGTTAGTGGAAATATATTGGGTCATATATAGTAAAATTATAAATAAGTTAAAAAAATATGATAAAAAATAATGGAATTGTGTTAAAAATTGGTAAAAAAGAAGATGTATGTATTAATTTGGAAATACCCAAAATGACAGTGTGTATTTTATTAGGAAAGGAGGAAGTATCACTTTTCCATTTTAACTCAAAAAAGATTATATATATACATACATATATATAATATATTATTAATTTTTAATTTGTAGTAAAATATATACGTCCTAAATAGATAAATCCTAATTTTCCTGAACTATTGAAAAGGTGGCTGAACATTCTTTTAGCATATTGATATGAAATTTGTTTGATAAACTAGGGGAAAACTGACACTAGCATATCATTTTTTCTGATGTTGGCAACTTTTTTTAACGTATTTATTTTACCAGAAATTAAAAAGTAGTAAAAGCAGTATTGTAATAATTAGTGAAACTTGTGTAAATATCAAAGTTGGCGAGTTTATTCAGCAATTAATCCGATAAACAGTGATTGCATTTCATTAATCTGATCAAAGTGGAAGTATAAATTGTAGTTCATTTGATCTAAATTATACATGGATTGTTCAATCTGACTAAGGCCTGCTAAAACATCGGCCATACCCCATATATGATATAACAAGTATTCACAATTTCACATTACCTCCTCCTACATGGCAACACTTTCTCTGCATTCTTTGCTGCTGTCACTTTGCTCACCAACATTTTCCACTTGACCTCCTCTTTCTTACTCCGCTGCTGCATCTTCAACTTAAAATGCCTAACATTTTTCAGATATCTCAATTAAATATCTGCTACGAGTCAATTTGCATTCAGAATATTGATACTCGCTCTTACCTGCAAAGAGGGACCTTGCAGTAGTCAGGGTCGTTGCACATGCGCGAGTGTAGCTCGAGCAGCTGCCACATGCGCTTGCAATGGACGCACCCGCCGGGGACTTTAGTCCTGCAGCCTGAGAAATGACGGATCAAGGTCTCGAGCCCCTTGCACGCGGGGAAGCCACAGGCGACCTGGCTTCCTTTGAGAGCCTTATCACGAGGACCGATTGTTCTGCATCCGTCCCTGCAGATGTGAAGTAGAGCCTCCATTGCCTCGTGCAGCTGGATGTACACCTTCTTCTCTTCGACTTTCTTCAACCTCTCTTGCCTCCTCTGTGACACGGTTAAAAAATAAGATGCTTGTTTCGAGGAGGAATGGAATGAATTTCACCAATGATACAGGAGTGATGCTCAATTTGTCACTTCCACAAATGTACATCATCCCTAGATCAGCAGATGCTGTGAAATACTTTGATTTGGAGAGAACTATGACAAGTTTAAAAGTTCATGTGCAAAACAGAAAACGGCCCAAAGTTTGTGTATTTTTGAGTTATGTTCTTTAAATTATGCTCTAGTTTTACTAGTAAATATGTGCATCAGGACATTACTGAATGCATAAATAATGATTTGGTTTAGTTTAATGTGTGGTGACCAAACATTCAGTTGTAAAAGAGAAGATAAACTAGCATCTACAAGATTGGTAACTCACCGAATCTTCTTCGACAACGGACTCCAATAGCTCTTGTTCAAGGGCAGGATCAGCGCGCTTCATCACCTTCCACGCCTCAGTATTGGAGATGCTTTTGAAGTCCCTAACTACCATACGCAGGCAGACCAAGGCAAGCCGTGGTGCGTCACAACTTCTAGATAGTTGCAGCACGTCTATAACGTTTTCTTTGGTCAACCAGCCCCATTCGAGCGTGTATTCACAGACTCTTTTAAGCGATGGCACTACATAGGAATGTGATAGAACCATTAAATGGAGGACAAACTTCTGCATAACCTCTTCTTCATAGCTGCACCGTTGTGCATAAAAATCAGAATTTTGACAGCTGAAAATCATCAGAATTTGAGAAGTGATTGTTTTGCCCTACCAAGATGAATAGAGGAAACGAATGAATGCACAGACAGCATCACACGGTACCCCGGGAATCCTAATAATTCTTACACGATTCTTGATTTTTGACTGCTGTAAAAGGTTCCTGAGGACTGGCGATGCAATACTCTGCAGATGGAAGAAATTGCAAACAGAAAACAACTAATCAGGAACTCAAAAATTCGTCCCAGAAAATATTGGATGCATTCTGCCGCGAAATGGCTACTTCAGTTATACCGCGTAAAATAAGAATTTATAGGCTAATAAAAAATGTAGTGATTGCCAATTGCATGACAAAACTATGCTCACCAGAATAGTTTGATGAGCACCAATTATTGATCCATCGTCTGTCACAATGTGCACATCAGCTCCATATCCCTGTTTGAAGAGCTTCTCCCATAGATCTTTTGTTTCTTTTGGAACAGAACAAGATGCTGCAAGTCCTCTATTCAATCTTCTCCTAGGAAGTGGAGGAGGTTCTGGGATATTTTGATGGGAACGTGCTGAAGGCTTTGTACTCTCAAGGAAATCCAAAGTATCTGATGAATTCCCTTCCTGTATCTGTATATTGAAAGATGGCTCAAACGACTCAACAGTAGGGGACGACCACAAAATCTCAACAGCCGAAGAGCCCATGAACCTCTATTATTTACTTGTAATGAAGATCCTCCTGCATTGTGGAACATTATAAGCAACCAAAGAATGCGAAGAAAGAGCAAGGCGTAAGCAAATCCAGTACCGAAGGAAACAGCTTTGGAATCAACGGCATTAGAAAGATTTGAGGTTTCTCCTTACAAGAACAAAAATCTAAGAGTTTTCCATTTGAAGTTTGTGGGCAACTTGCAATGGCAACAACCTAATTTTGGCAAGAGATCCAACTAAGAGGACTACCATTGGCTAAGAGGACTAAGACAGCACAAACTTCAGGTGCCCCACATACTTTGAAAGAACTTCCATCAGAAGAAAAGAATCGGCAACAAACAATGTTCACATTAGTCTTTTTCATTTGATTCAGCAAACACTGAACAAGTATATATCGATGTATATTCTATATGCTTATGCTCGAGTAAACAAGATTACGCCGTGGATTTAAGTACAGTTATGCTAAAATTAATTAGTGTTTATGAGAACCTTTCTCAATTTCCCCCCAATCCCAATTTTCCAGTGCAAATGAAAAAAGTAGATCAAGATTTTCTCAATAAAGTTCAAAATTCACTTTTGCTCTAAAAAGACATCGTTAATTAAATATGATTAGATTCTTAAACATTCATTTGTATGCCATTAATTATTACAATACGAAGGTTTCACACCTCAATATGTATTATGCATGTGTATATTTTTTACCTTGTTAAGAAGATTGATTTTTATGTTAGCCCTACCCCAGCCCACCCCACCCTCCTCGAATCCTCCGTCCGCCATTTCAGCTTTACTCAAGGTCAGCATTGAAATCCAGAAAAAGGGAGCATGCAATTAATGAATATCAGTATTCTGATTGTTGAATCAACCAAATTGTAGACACAAACCAAACATCACAAAACCAAAATATCAAGATTTGCCAGACTTATTCGATTGATCTTTGCTAGAAACATTGAAGCACAGAACAACAGCCACTTAGCCTAATAGCTAAACCTGCAAAACAACGCTTCCCTTTTTTTAAAGATCAAAACTTTTTTCACACATTCAGATTGAAAGAACTGCATGTGACTTTCAACCAATCCAAGAAAGAGAAGAAAAAAAAACAGTAGAAAACAGAGCACCCATTGTGAAGCTTACCTGAAACAGTCACAAGTTATTTATCTCCTCGTTAACATATAAAAATAGAATGCTATATGCAGCTTTTGTAGCTGAAAGCCAGGAAAAAGAAACGGAAAAAGGTGGCTGCTTGTGAACTGTAATTGCAGAAAGAGAAGGTTTTGTCTGTGGAGCGGTTGGTGGTGGAGTTGGCTGTGCGTCTTTGCATTCCGCAAAATGACGTGGATTCAATTATTGTTTCTTTCAACCCCAGAATATAGGGGTGAGCATTCGGTTTTCGGTTCGGTTTTTTGTCCAAAATGAACCGAACCGAAAAATCGATTTTTTTTAAAAATTAAAACCGAATCGAACCGAATTATCCGAAAAACCGAACCCGAAAAATCGAAATTCGAACTATGAAGACCGATCCGAACCGAAAAATCGAAATTTCATAAAATTATCCGAAAAACAGAAAATCTAAAAATTCAAAAAATGTATGTATATATTTGAAATATTATATATATATATA
>JAYDZE010441791.1:0-16370 GCA_034509125.1 Monilaria moniliformis | reverse complement strand
CGTTTTTAGTAGTCAAAAAAAAAGTTTCCCGTTTTTGGAATTTTTTTTGTAGATCCTCCTAGATCCGGAATTTTGCCGAGGGGTTGCGCGTTATATATGTTGTACACTTTAAGGGCCCGTTTGGTAGCCCCTTTTAAAGCCCAGATAAGATTTGAAAACTGATGCAAGAAAATGGAAAGTAAGTGCAATGCCCTTATTGGAATTTGGGGCGTGAATGTGATACCATTATTTGGAAAAGCCCAGTTCTTGAAAGAAAACCCTTCTGGTCTACATTTCTTCTTGTATTTGCCCAGAAATTCATCAAAGACATATTTACATTTCCACAAAAAATATCCGCCAAAGTTCGCAAAAATGCCTGAACAAGATCCGAAACAAGTGAAGAAAGAACAAGTCGAAGACGACGAGGACGAAGAGAGCTTAGCGTCCGCATTCGCTAATCGCAGGAAGAAATCGCTCAACAACACCAATGCCGCCGCCAAACTCAAGAAAGAGCAGCACAACAAACTGAAAAAAGAGGGAGACGATGAAGATTTCGAAGAGCCCGCCTCGAACAAACCTTCCAAAAAAATTGAACCTAAGGTTAATTTTCGTGGGTTATGTTCTATTCCTCGGAATGAATAATTGCGTTTTGCTTTTGCTCTTTAGTTGAGGCTTTGACGCTGTATTTTTTGTGTGAAGGGGCAGAAAAAGAGGAAGAAAGAAGAAGAGGCGCAGAAGGCGAAGAAGGAATCCAAAGGTGGTGAGAGTAAGGAAGCTAAGAAGAGAGAGAAGAAAGTGTTCGATTTGCCTGGTCAAAAGAGGGACCCTCCTGAGGAAGTGAGTTTTCTCTGCCTTCCTGTCTGTGTGTGTGTTTTTGAATTTATATGTAATGTTTTATCCTATTATGTCTCTAAAAAGAGGTTTCTATGATGAATTTGTTATGAATTTTGATTCAGAGAGACCCATTGAGAATATTCTACGAGACGCTGTACAAGCAGGTGCCAGCTAGTGAGATGGCTGCAATATGGTATGGCTTCTCTTTCCCCAACTATTATGTGAATGAATGCAATACAATCCTATCACAGAAATTATGCTCTTCTTGTTCAGCTTTGTAGAAATAGATGGTCTAGACCTCTAATGAACCAGCACCACACTATTGTGGATCGTTTACAGTTTCAGTCATCACTTGTTTGATCAAAACGTCTACCTCCCATTGTGATTACAACCTGTATAGTTGGTGGACATGACTGTCTTGGCAACAAGGAGGAACAGATAACTTGCCTTTTGGTGGAGCTGATGTTGTAATATGTAAACAACTCTGTCCTTGTAAATATTTGTCACTCAATACATGCAAATTGTTTGGGTTAGAGTTGGACTTTGACGCTAAGTTAGGTTACCATTATTGTAGCTAAAAAGAGATACTTAAGATATTTTATACACTGCCGATTGTGCTTGAACTGGTTCTTCCAATCCCATATAGTAAGATTGGAAAAAGGAGGTGATTGTGTGGTCGAAGTTGATTAGACCTGCAGTCTGTGTTAATTCAATCGCACTATTCTAGTATATACTATATAGATTGGCACTGACATGTGATTGATATTTCAAGAAAATGTTGACCTCAGAAATTTACTTTGCTTCAACATTGATTTTGGCTATTTTGTTAAATCTAAACTATCAATGTGTCTCAATATTAATCGTCTTTGAAATGCTCTGCAAGACAATTTCTATGTTTGAGATTCTAGTGCATGAGTATCTTTTTTCTACAGTTCGGATGCATATGGTGATATTTGTTTGTTATTTTCCTTTTTATGATTTGTGAATATATTGCATATGTAAGAATTAGTTCAATGTTTTAGTCTTTAGTTATATTATAATCATGTTCTTTAGTGATTTTGTTCCAAAACAAAGAAAGTGTTAATAGAGGGATTTACTCTTTGCCCTAAATGTAAGATGTGTTTTTGTATGTTAGTCAATTTATCTTTCTATCCCTTCGCTGTTTGTCAAAACTATGTCAAATATTATTGCTTGATGATAAGTAGAAGTGTATTTCACTGAGATTTATGCATACCCCCAGCAATTATGATTTTGTATATGATCCGTATCATTAGAGCATCAGAAGTTACTAGCAGCAAGTAATGCAATCACTCTTCTGCTACTTATGGTCCAACTCCACTCGAATAGTGTATCTTTGCTAACTCAATCTTAAGTATCTTTCCGCTTACTGTTTGACGTGGAATCAATAGAATAATCTGAATGATGGAGCTCCGTTACTTGATCCGGGCATCTAATATACGTGTTTGCCTTCATACTGCATCAATTCCGAAGCTACTAACAATTCCACCGAGTAGAACTTTCATTTGGGGTTGGAAAAGTAATTGCAGTTAGTTGTTTCTTGTCCTTGAATCTGTTTCCTGATATAAAAAAAATCATTATATTTGCATTGCTGTAGGATGATGGAGTGCGGTTTGCTTCCAAAGGAGAAAGCGGAAAAGGTCTTCGACAGAAAACAGAAGAAGGCACAACAGCAGAAGCTCAGTTCACCAATGAAAACCATTGTCACTGTCAAGAAGCAAGCTGAAGGTGTTACTGTTACCAAGAAATCATTGAGCACCCGAGTTTCGACCCAGAAGAAGACACCAGATACAAATCCTAAGCAGCAGTCGAAGAAACGAAAGAGCAAGGAGGACTCTGATGAAGACTCAGATGATGATTTTGTAAGTACTAAAAGGCTAAAGAAACAAAGAGCATAGCATCTTATGCTACTAGGTAGCCTATTGACTTCTGTTTCTCTTTGTAAGGGGTGATGTAATGACTCTTCATTCATTTTCAACAGGATGACTTGGTGTTTCATCTTTTAAGGAAAGGGCTTCGTTTGTTTACTGCGTACCTGTTTGCTTGCTTATTATCCTACATTCACTCTCCTCTTTCACTCTTACCACTGAATTCACTCTTTATTTTTCGATTTTTTTTTTTTAATTTTTGTAATCTCCATGTGCTTATTTATATAGTTTGATTTGAAAATAAGCTACCAAATTCATGTACCTGAAAGAGGTGGGTTAATTTGGTCGTGCATATGCTACGATAGGTCAAATGCTAATAGGGAAAAACCTGTGTGCATCTCCCCTAGTTCTTGATTACAGTTTATAAATTTTCAATTAGGATTTATTATTTTCTTATTAGAATTTATTAACAATAGTTAAAATTTATTTAAGATAGAAGAACAGACTAATAAAAAATGAGGGTTAAGGTAGGAAAATCCAACCCAAGTTTTTTTTTTTTTTTTTGCTTGCTCCAAATTCAAGTTGATTGGCTTTTCTTGACATCCATTGTGATTTGTTAAGTTTTCCTGAGAAAATTAAATCAATTGTGAATTTAAAATTAAGTTTTAAGTATTGATTAAAAAATCAATGGTTAATTATAGTTTTTGTTCCTAATTTTTACGATTTTTCAAGAAAGTTGTCAATTCAAGTTTTAAGTCTTCAAACTGAGAAAGGTTCAATTTATACCCAAAACTATATAATCATATCACCTGATTATTAATCATCTAGTCGAATTTTTTGGTGGATTATATGTGAACCCAAAATGCTTAGATTGGAAAAAGAAATCGACGAATAATCCAACTAAAAATAGGTGATTCATTATTCCATCTCTAAATTTTGTAATGCAGGATATAAATCGAACTTTTCCGAAATTGAAGATTTTTAAAGCAACAATATGAATTTGAGATATTTTTCGAAAAACCGAAAGAAATGGGAAAAAAAATCTAATTGACAATGAATTCAAGCCTTAAATTATGCTAAAATAAAATGATTGATTAGAAAATTAGAGAGAAAAACATATTCTTGGATCTTGTACTTTTCTATAATGTTTCAATAAATTCTTATACATTTTTTTCTTTTTATTCGTATTTAACGAATTACAACCTTTAGTTAATTATCAGAGAGAGATGATCATTCATTTGCTTTATGCATGCAGTTTTCTCTCGTCGATGATGCGAGACATTTTGTTATGGCATTTTCCAAGCTATGAAGCAGAAGCAGAAGCAGCAATGGCGCTTGCACATGTGAGTGGCGTTGAGCTCCGCCACAAAATGCTCGTTTAACTTTATGTTATATAACATCTCATTTACTCCACTAATACCAATAAAACATATTCTTTTTACCATAAAACATCTCTCATCTTTGATATTTGATCTGGTGACGAGAGAGAGAAACTAGGGTTTGAATAAGAGACAGTCACGATGAATGTTGCTTCTACAGTTCTACTTCACAACTGGGCCAATTAATTTCGCATGCATGACGAATGAAAATTTTACTTTGTGTTTGCAAACGATGAAATATTATGTCTTTGATGAACACTTCGTACACGATTCAACATATGATGTAATTTTCTTTTCTTTGTTGAAGAATACTGCACTGTGGCAAAATGTATCAATTACAGGTTCATCAACTATACCTAGTTCGGCACAAGTTAGATGCTTGATATGTCTCACTAGGAATAATTTACTCTCGACCATGTTCATGATTTTCTACAATAATTTCATCATTGCCATCTAATAGTGGCACATTGAAGCGGTCTCTACCATAATAATCATCAACATCATCACGGTGATCAAAATTGTCGTTATCTTCAACTTCCTCGTCATTATTACCAAAACAAAAAATATGTACTCTACTTCAATCACGGCCTACATCATGTAGATTCATATTATCATCACTCAAATTGGTGTCATTTATCATCACTCTCATTTTGCACATTCACATTTCTTAAAATTGTCTCAATCTCCTTATCCAGTTCAGATAATGTACATGTATTTTGAGCTAATGGTTGAGGTACCCGTTAACCTAATGTAAATATATTTTTAGGTAATGTGCATGTATCTTGAGGATGATTGATGACAGGTGGACATTCACAATTTCTAAGCAAAACAGTAACATATAACATAGGGTTGTCCTCCAAATTCATCAAACAAGACAGTTCAAAATCATTTGTGATTCTCATTCTTATGACTTCATTAAACGCAATTCAATCTTTTTTAATAAAAATGTATATATTATACCACCCGGCGGTATAGGCATACATTCTATTTGTCCACCCTCGTATGTGTTAGTAATCCATATCCATCTACAAACAATAATAACAACAGTTGTCCAAATTTGCAAGAGACAATTTCACATAAATTAATATTTCAGTTCACCATTAACAAACTAGCGCGAGCAGTGCCGAAGACAACCGCGCCCAGGTTCGGTATCATTATATGAATTCGGCTAATTCATACTAGCATACCAAACTTTTGCGCATACGGCATCGGCACTGCGCGCGCTAGTTTGTTAATGATGATACGAATTTGGTTAATTCATACATACTGAACATGGGCGTGATCGTCCTCGGCACATGGCGCACCCAAGTTTTCTATGCATGGTATGAATTGGCCTAATTCATATCATGCATGTCAAATTAGGGCACAAGTTTGGTATGAAATGTATAAATTGGTCAAATTCATATCATGCACACCAAACTTACATG
The DNA here is from genome assembly GCA_034509125.1 of Monilaria moniliformis. NCBI lineage: Eukaryota > Viridiplantae > Streptophyta > Magnoliopsida > Caryophyllales > Aizoaceae > Monilaria > Monilaria moniliformis. The sequence goes on along the minus strand of JAYDZE010441791.1, from coordinate 10,865 downwards.
CGTACAACATCGGCATTGCGCGCTAGTTTGGTAATGATGGTATGCATTAGGCTAAATTCATAAAATACATGTTGAACCTGGTATGCATGGTTTGAATTGACAAATTTACCAAATTATCTAGAAATCAAAAGTGTTAAAAAGAGGGTTTAACATGAGAAGATGACTGGAAATCTAGTCGCCAGAGTGAAATAAATACATATAAATTTTTCGACTTTAGGTAACAGCAACCTCCTGTAGTATACACTACTTCCGCCGCCAAAGAAAGCTTACGATAGACAGCAACGTCGAATAGCATAAAGCTTCGAATATTTATTTCTCACCGATCTGTCGAGAGAGAGAAGATAAAAGAATCGAAAACTGAGATAACCGTAGAAAAATTTAAATAGAGAACAGAACTTGTAAATTTGAATTTAGAAAGCTACATTTTAGTATTTTAAATTCGTGACCAACTATTTATTTTGTTTTAACTATCTTGATAGTCTAACTCAACATGTTAAGAATTTATAAATACTATGATATACTCACTCAACAAATTATTAAATTAAAATAAAATTCGCATTTATAGTAAATTGAAATGAATATTTACAAATTACGAATTTCAACTTTAAATCTGCACTAAGATGTCGTATCAAACAACGTCATGAAACGAAGTTTTGCATAACATCGTTTTATGAAGTACTAATGATTAATGTTACAAGATGTCTTCAACCAAAATTACGTGGAAATTATCTCTTCCCTTTCATCTTCCAAATATTAGTCCATATTATAGAATACGTACCATATAGAGTGATGACCATATATTAATTTTAGAATTGTATTCTTATAAATAGTGGTCTTTATCCTCATAATATTTCTCTTTCTCTCTTTTCATCTATTCTCTAATTTACAACAGGCTCTTCGTTTTATTTAAGGGATAATTGTCATTTAAATCATAATTTTTCATTGATTTATGGTCAATTCCATAAATTTTAAAACTGTGACATAAAATCATAACTTTTGACATTTTCTCAACTATCCCACATATCAAAATTTCGGTGAAACTGGTGGTGATGTGTCGGCCGGAATTCAACGAAAAGTTATGATTTTAATGACAATTATTTCAACGACATCGTTTTGAAGAACAAATATTTTGTCCTCGTTTAGACATGTATAAAATAATTCATTGTATGATAAGCAACTCTAGCTTCTTCTATTTTTTGTAGCTAGGATGCTAATTCACTTTAATACACATGGCAACTTGTATTTCAATGCCCTCTTCATTAACTATTATCAACTAGTAATAATTAGGGAATTATAATTAAGTATAATTAATGATTAGTTAAAGTTTAGTCATGGGTTAATTAGAATTTTAATTGGTGTTGAGCAATCTCTAGTTAATATTTATTAATTTTTACTATGTCTATTACTCTCCAATGAAAATTTAGTAAACTACGAATAAATTTATTAATTTATAATTATGATTTTTAAAATTAAGTAAACTAGAGTCAAATTGATTTGGAAAAAAACTTAAATACGTGGTGAAAAGGAAATTCACATAAAATTATATATATAGAAAATATTTATTGGCATAAACCCTAGGTGACCCTCCATCTCTAGTCGTCTGGCACGTGGCATCAGCAGCTCCCCTCTCTCTCCTTCGATTTATATGCCCAAGCCCCTTTCCACGCTATACCTCTTTCTCTCTCATCTTTCTCAATTCTCTCTCTGCAAATTATTTATTACCATCCTCCTCATCCAAATCGCCCTCCATAGGAGATAAAGAGAGTTAAAGTAACAGAGACAGTTGAAAACAGACGATGCTGCAACACTCGTCAATAATCAGAAGCACAAAGAGCTCTCTGCTCACTGCCGCCACACCCGACGAAATTCACGTCGCCCAAATTCTTCTGCATATTACCACCATGATCCGGGCGCTTGAATCCGGGCCGGGTCTCAAATGGGGTAGCAAAAAGAGAAGATCTAGATCGGATGAACCATATCAGAAAACCGACGTCCGAGAAGAGAGACCGCCGCCGGCCAAGGCGGAGATGGAGGCGGCCGCCGCCTCCGCCAGCCCCGTCACTCCGCTGGCTTTCCCGCCCAGTGAATCTGATGACAAGAAGTCCAACCATCTCTCCAACAAAACTTCCAAAACAAGGGTGCGCTATTTATCTTCATGAATTCTGTTTTTTTTTTTTTTATAATCTAAGTTTTACAATTTTTAATTTCTTCATATTTGTATGTATGAATTTTGTGCAGTCAAGGGAGGCGTATTTTGACATGATTGAGGAATTAAGTCATCGACGAGACCTGCTTAGAGGGGTGAGTTTTCACTTTTCTTGAGCTTGTCCCACGTTATCTTCATCTGTTCTATCCAATTAATTCGACCATTTCAGGAGATTGAAAGCGTGAGCAACTATTACAACAACTTGATTGCGCAGAATTCCCAGCTCAAGGCAATGAAGCAAGGGGTAATTAATTATCCCATGATTACGTGATTAATGCCCATATACTATACAAGAACAAGAATCTTGATCTAATTAATTGGAATGTTTATCGTGCAGGCGCTAAATTCTTGGGCAAGAAAAGAGGAGCCCAAATTGGAAAGTTGCAAAGATGGTAATCTAGCAATGGAAATAAGCTCCAAAAATCATCAAGTGAGTGAAGTTGGACGACGTCAACCGCTCGTTGAAGATCAGATGGCGGAGATTTTTCGGCGTGAGATTTTTGGGCCAATTTCGGCCCAATTGAATAATAATGGGCTTGGGTCAATCAATCACGTGGGTCCCAATGGGATCCCGGATCTGAATGTATCTGTTGAAGAGGTAAGTCAGCCGTTGGATCTGAGTGGTGATAGACGGGTGAGATTTGCTGAAGCAAGAAGGAGGAGAATGGATATAATTAGGGTTAAGTCTATGAGGAGCGCTGCTCGTGCTTTTAAGTTCCCAAGAAACAGATAATATTGGTCGATGCACGAATTTTTTAAAAGGGAATATTAATTTTTTGTTTTGTTTTTTTTTTGTTGTTGTTGAGGTTGAGGTACAATTGTAAGTGTAAATTTTGGTACAATTTTGCATGATTTATAATTTTAATCAAGTTTCTGGAGCAGTTGGTCTGAGATAATGAATTTGTAATTTGTTTTGCCAAAATTATTAATGACCTTAGAAAAAAAAGAATGTAATCGACAGAAAGTGAAATGTTGGAACAACTTCAAAATTAACATAATTCCAAGCAAATTACACGTAATGCAATGGAAAATGGATCGATTTAATTTGGATTAAAAGAACTAATTCATTACTCATTATAGTCTAAATAAAAGTACTATTTCTTCCTTCATAGCTTTGTGGCTTTAAAATTTTCCACCGTTCTCTACGTTATAGTAAGTATACATGCATAGAGAATATGAAATTCACATGCATATAGAATATGAAATGCATTATGTAGAAATGAAAAATCAAAAATCTATTTTAAAATATTGAATAAAGAATACTTAATTTTACATAGTAGTATTTTTTTCTCCTTAGATAAAAAAAGGTAAATATTATTTTAAACCCTAAGCTATACCCGTATTATAAAAAATGTCTGAACTTTAAGAATTAACAAATTTAAATTTCAAATTATCGTTTTTGTATCAAAAATATTTCGTGTCTATTTTCAGCCCCTCAAATCTTAATATCATTCGTCGCAAATTACGTCATTTTTTAAGTATTAGGGCAAAAAACAATGTCCATTTTATTTCATTCAAAAAATGCATCGTTTCCGGCGATTTATATTAAGATCCAAGAGGGCAAAAAATGAACGTAGGACATTTTTTATAAGAAGGCTGGTTTTAAATAAATAATTCATAAAGTTTGAAATATTTTTTATAAAATGGATATAGTGATATTTACTCTGAAAGAATCATATTCTAAGTTCTTATGAACTTAAATAAAAAAAATGTTGCTTATTTTTACTACGTCCTCAAAACTAAATGAACCGCTAGAAAGTTGATAGTGTTTTGTATATACAATATAATATTATTTTTTAATAGGTAAAGTATTAAGGTGCAAAATACACACATTGTCCAGTTAAGAATGAAATTAAAGATTTATTAACGAAAGATGTTGAAAAAAAACATTTATTGAGGAAACAAGAAAAGAAAAAGCTATAACAAAAAACCTCTGAAGGCACAAATCGGGGGCCAAGCCTCGTATAAAGAGGCAAAATATGTAGTTCAGTTAAGATGTATATATAAAATTATTTGAAAGAGAGAAGTTTTCAAATTTAATGTTTTTAAGGCGCTACCGAAACTAAAAAAAATACTTTATATAAAACAAATTTAATTTTGTATTATTATTCCAAAAATACCGTTGCCGATCCAGATTTAGATCAGAATAAATGATAAAAGAAATAGAGCCAGATTGCCTTTTTCTACGAATATAAAAAAATCATAACTGCATCTGAAACAAAATAATGAATTTGGATACCAAACAAATGCACGTTAATGTTTTAATACCAACAAAACATAAGCCAGTAGTAAGATGCTAAGTTCAAAGCAGAGAAAAAATGTAGGATGAAGATAATACACCATCTGATCAACACACAAAAGCAGCAAAATAATATTCTTCTTCATAACCTGTCTGTTTTAGGCCTCATACTGCTCATCACCACCGTCTTCATAGTCTTCTTCTTCATCCGCAGTCGCATCCTGATATTGCTGGTACTCCGCCACCAGGTCGTTCATGTTACTCTCTGCTTCGGTGAACTCCATCTCGTCCATGCCTTCCCCAGTGTACCAATGCAAGAAAGCCTTGCGCCTAAACATGGCTGTGAACTGCTCGCTCACCCTGCGGAACATCTCCTGGATTGATGTTGAGTTCCCAACGAAAGTAGACGACATCTTCAGCCCTGTGGGTGGAATGTCACATACGCTGGACTTGACATTGTTCGGGATCCACTCAACAAAGTATGATGAGTTCTTGTTCTGCACATTAAGCATCTGTTCGTCCACCTCCTTGGTGCTCATTTTACCCCGGAACATGGCAGAGGCTGTCAAGTAGCGCCCGTGGCGAGGATCGGCAGCACACATCATATTCTTTGAGTCCCACATTTGTTGGGTTAGCTCAGGGACAGTTAGAGATATGTAATGCTGTGATCCACGGGAGGTGAGTGGAGCAAAGCCCACCATGAAGAAGTGGAGACGTGGGAATGGAATCAAATTCACAGCCAGTTTCCTGAGATCAGAGTTCAGCTGACCAGGGAATCTCAAACAACATGTAACACCACTCATAGTTGCAGAGATCAAATGGTTCAAATCACCAACTGCAAACATAAAACAAAAGTAGACCATTCATTAGCTTTTACTCTGAAATGTTCACTGCCGTATACTGTTTCATATTCGTAATACTCACAGCTTGGTGTACTGAGCTTCAAAGTCCTGAAACAGATATCATAGAGAGCCTCATTATCAAGAACCATGCATTCATCTGCATTCTCCACCAACTGGTGCACTGAGAGTGTGGCATTATATGGTTCAACAACAGTGTCAGAGACCTTTGGTGAAGGGAAAACAGAGAAAGTAAGCATCATTCTGTCTGGATATTCTTCTCTGATCTTTGAAATCAAGAGAGTACCCATGCCAGAACCTGTGCCTCCTCCAAGTGAGTGACAAACCTGAAATCCTGGCAAAATGAAAACCACTCAAGGTTTAGTCATAAGTTTTTCTAAGAAGAAATAAGGTAGTTAAAAAAATTATCTCAGTTTGAGATAACAAAGAAAACTATATATCATATTTGATTAACTTCTGCAAAAGTATGAACCAAATAAAGCCCATACATATCTTCAATGAATGTTAACAATAATCACCAAGCATAGGAAGAAGAAATGACAGGACAGCTCTTTGATGTCTGATGATTGACCTAAAATCCCAACATATTAGTTTCAAAAAACTAAGTTAAAAGACAAAAGGACTTGAGACTGGTGCAGTAGTTACACCACACTTAGTACAAGGGACCTACCAATTCCTAATAATCAATCGTCAAAATCATGGTTATCATATCATCATGTCATCAAACATAGATCTCACTGCCTAGGTCAACATTATAATCTATTTACATAACCATATCAGGTAATGCACGATGTGAATGACTCCCAGGTATGTTCATTTATAATATATACAAAGCAGAAGTTACATTGACAGATCAAATTTCCTGCCACATCTAATTGAATTCCAAGTAACAAATATTCAGTTTAAATCAACCCGAATAAGCATCTGAAACTTGCACTATGTTCTAGAGAAATTGCATTGTCGAACTCACTAAACGAAATCTGATGATATTTGCTGAAAAAACGGCAATGGCCATAGCGAATAGAAGAACCACGGAATCTACTCCAAATAGCCCAGATTCAACACATTCACTACGAACACAGAGACACAACTAGCTATACTAGGCGTAGAGATCAACAAAATAGCAAATAGAAACCATAGCAGAGCCGAAGTGCAACAGAAAAACAAGCACAGCACATAGCACATCAACACTCAATAGCCAACAATCTCAAATGCATGATGCAACCGCAAGTATCAAAGTGAAAGCAAAATCGAAAAGGATAAACAGAATCCAAATCCCAATAAAACCTTGCAAGCAGTCGCAGTTCTCGGCTTCCTTCCTGACAACATCGAGCACGGAATCAATGAGCTCGGCGCCCTCAGTGTAATGTCCCTTAGCCCAATTGTTACCGGCGCCGGACTGGCCGAAGACGAAATTGTCGGGGCGGAAGATCTGACCGTAGGGACCGGATCTGATGGAATCCATGGTGCCAGGCTCCAGATCCATGAGGACGGCGCGTGGGACGTACCTCCCGCCGGAAGCCTCATTGAAATAGACATTGATCCGCTCTAACTGAGTGTCGGATTCGGAGCCGTCGCCCTTGTACCTGCCAGTAGGATCGACGCCGTGCTCGTCGCAGATCACCTCCCAGAATTTGGAGCCGATCTGATTTCCACATTGCCCACCCTGGATATGCAGGATTTCCCTCATAGTGTGTGTTTAGTGGGTGTACTTCCTGTCTCACTGGCAGAGATATGAGAGCAGTTGTCGACGGGAAGAGGTGAAGGAGAGAAATGGGAGGGAGATATTTGAAGAGAGAGAGAGAGTGCCGAGATTTTCTCTGCAGTGAATCAAAAACGTGGTGCGAGCAGTTGTGTGGGAAAGGCGTGATACTTTGTGGAGGGAACCGGAGGGGTTTGGATGAATGCGGACAATCGAACCGCTGGCCGTGGGGCCCACGCCGAGGAGGTGGGATACTGTGTGTCTCGGGGACACATTTAATAGGTTTTTGCACCTTCTGACGGTGGCCTGCGGAACTTATAATTCACTGTCCAATTACCACGATTTCTCTTAAATAAATTGAAATCTCACGATCTACTGTTGCAAGTTGCAACTACTACGGTTCGGTGGCTACATTTTATTTCGCATACGTATTAATTATTAAAAAAATATGATTTTATTCATATAATTAGCCAAATGAGATATCCAATTTGCTTTGAATAAGGGATATTTCATTATAATATATTCCCTTCATCCATCAAAAATAATTTTATTTTTTCATTTTGGTCCGTCCACCAAAAATAGTTTCATTTCATTTATGGAAAATTTCTCACAACACAATACCCCTAAACATCAATTTATTTACAACTTATACCACTATGACTCACCATTTTTTATCTCTCCAACCAGTTTTTCTTCCTCTTTCTCCTACTTTATCAACCACTTTTTCTCTCTCCAATCACTTTTTCTCCATATCTCTTTTACTTTACTAATTGTGCGTTAAAACATGTGCCGTCCACCAATAAGATTATTTTTTGTGAAAGGAGAGAGTATATATTTCACTAATTATTGATTTTTTTACAAAGTACATGAATTTAACAATTTTTGTAACTTTATCACAATTAGTATACCTTCTGTGTGATGCGCGGTGATTGTGATTTGAGACTTATTTGAGGTTCGTAAACCCTTCATGATTTTTAATTTAATCTAATAAAATTAAAATTTAATTTCTAACTTATAATTAACAAAATGAAAATGTAATGTAACAAATATGAAAAAGTATGTAACAAATATGAAAAAGTAAGGACAGTAAATGTGCAGATGACAATCCATTAAAAAATTTAAAGAGTCCAATATGTATCAATTTTAGTTAAGACACTTCTTAAACTAAAACTATAATTATTTAAAATATAAAAAAATCATACTTAAGATTAAAACATCATTAATAAAACAGATAGAAAGATAAAAACTTTTTGCATAATTTGATAAAGAGAAACTAATAAAATATTTATAAAAAAATCAAATTAAAAAAGAATTTTTAAAAAAAAAGATTCAAAAACTAAGTTGAAAAATGGCAACTGAGAATACCTGCAACGCATCCGCTTTTACGGTGTGTGGTGGGGTGCTTCAGAAGTGGCGGGGTTGGGCGAGCGGCGGTCGTGGCGTCAGCCGTTGTTGCGGGAAGTAGTGCAGTGTCAATTGGCACGCACAACAGAGCGAACGCACCATCCGCATGGCCGATTCTGGAATTTCTTTTTCTCTTTTAATTCGCAATTTAATTTAAACTATTATTTTTTATTAAAGCAGTCGGCCGGCCTTTAGAATTTTTTTTTTTTTTAAATTCTACTCTCTCTCTCACATCTCTACGATATCCCTATGTATTTTTCGCAAATCTGGAATCCTGCATTCATTAACTACGAAAGCGATCTGATCCACCTAGCACCTAAGAATCTTAAGACCATGTTATTAAGGACATGCATTAGGTTGTCCATATGCTTGTCTTGTATCATCCTGTCAATGTCAGAAACCAAAGACCCATCTCAAGTTACAAAAGTAAGAGCATGAGTAGCAATGTAGAGAAACACTCTTGAACAGAAATCTTGAGTTTCCAAATACAGCTAAAACTCTTCCAAAGTATATATAACTCCCCCAAGAAAAGCAGGATTAAATTACAGACTTAGTGCGCTCAAACTCCTTCACAAGAATACTAATGGGTGTGTGACAAAAGATTAGGGAATGGCTTAAATTTTGTAAACAGGAGTGATTCCGAGCAAATGGAAACATTTTCTCATAACAACTGCTGTTGCCTCGCACAACAGGAGTCGGCTTGTCTCCTCCGCAGATCCCACAACCTGCAACTTTCTCGGATTTAGACGATTTACATCAATAATAATGTGTTGATTATCGAGAGATTAAAATACCTGGCAGTTGGTATAAAATCCAGTAAAGTCTTCCGATAAATTGTATAAATATTCACACAAACCATTTGGCAACAGATTTGTGCATGACTCTTCAACAACCTGAAAAAAGCAGAAAATGGTGAGATCCAATCATAGAACTACTACCTTTGAGGATTGTGACTATACAAACAGGAATATGCATAACATAATTACCTCAGCAAACTGGAGCAAATGAAGTCCTAAAACACGTTCATCAGGATGAGCCAAGTCTATCTTCCCAGTCTGTTTCAAATTAGTGAAGATAATAAGCTGTGAATAACAATACTCTTGAAGTTTACCCACTGCGCGCATATGATCCTAAAATTTGTGAAGTTTTTCATGAAGGAATGGAATGCATACTAGTCCTTAAGTAAGAACATAAGACCGAAGATGGGCACTTAGAAGTAGGGAGAGCTTAAAGTGTATATTTTACATCATAGCACTGTGAAAGCAATTAAAGCTCATAGCCTAGAGCAGTCATACCTTTTTTAATTCTTCAATATCTTTCCCTGATTTTCTGATAATTGAGCATATCCGAGCGTGTGCATATAACAAGTACACTGCAGTATTGCCCTGCACGTGATAGTAGAAGTGCCCGCTTAAGAATAAAATTTAGAGAACGCAAATAGATTTCAACAGAAACAAAAGCCAACCACTGAGACCATCTTTCGTAAATTATTGATGATGATGATCCTTTGTTAACAATATGGGATGAGCAAATAGTTTAACTATGAGAAGATTAAATAAGAAAGTAGGTGTGGCAAAACATTTGTTTTATGATATTAATAACTTGTCACCTAATGCTTTTAACTAATTCTTTCATCTATGCAATCATGGTTATAACTCACCTTGTCATTGAGCATCTGGTCAAAACTAAATGTATAGTTGGTTGTTCGGTTATTCTTCAGATCAGCATATCTGTTTTATAGACCAAAAAAAAATCTTTAGAGATCAAGTTAGCAACACTTTTGAAAGATTTATAACCTCTCTAGCCAAAACATCATAGTATACCTGTGCATGCATATTCTACAATTTGAAACATACATAATTTAAACATAAAAGTAAAAATAATTTGTAATACTAGAATAACTACTCATCAGAGAAAAACAGTCCAAGGTACAGAATACTCACTTTACAGCCCCATATCCAACTGCTTCTGCAGTTTTATCGAGCTCCTCTTCAGTCCATTCTTTATCTTTGCCTGGCATGTATTTAAAGTACATGTTAGGCCCAGTTTTCTCATTTCAGAGCATAAGTGGGCCAATATGAATCACCTCAGGTATTAGAGCTGAGGACAAAGAATACAGCAACTAACCTCTTTCAATTAAAGCGGTTTTGCATCTACTTTTGGCTTCAATTAGTAAATCAACCAGTTTGACTGTTTCAGTACTGCGAGTTCGAAATCTTTTTCCATCTTCTCCAAGAACAAGCCCAAAACCAACGTGGCTAGCTTTAGGATACTTACTATCACCAGCTGGAAGCCAACAAGCGCGTTTGGCCGCCTGAAAGAGCATCCCTAAGCTCTCAACATGAAATCCAGCATGCAAAGGAGCTAATGTAAAGACATGATGTGTAAGAGATTCAAACTTACAGCAAAAAGCATTTCAAAGTGCTCCCTTTGGCCAACATCAGTAACATATAT
>JAYDZE010441680.1:0-16372 GCA_034509125.1 Monilaria moniliformis | reverse complement strand
AAACTGCCAGACTCGCCACAGCATCAAGCACCAAATCTCGTAACTGCCGATCTCCACCGACCGCTTCACCACGTCGGTATTGTTCAAATGATATATAATGATGAGAGATATATATGGACTAGATTAGAATATATATTAGATTTAGCTTTGATTAATTAATAATTGGACTTATTAATTAATTAAAGCAGATAAAAGATGATAATCTCATAGGCCCATGGTCTATTATATATATTTCTCTATTATAAAGAAATAAGAGACATAATTCAATTCACGTACTTTCAGAAAGAACGTGAAGAAATAAATCTTATCTTTTGTCAGTTACGATACGTGAGGTTCAATAATCTTTATGTATTGAACTGCTTTAACTGCTCAACACTTAGAATTAAGTTATGAATCTAAATCTGTAATTCTTATTAATTGTCATGCTTATGCTATTTGATTATTTGATAATGAAATGACTCTGTTAAATGAACACTATATCAATGCATAGATAAACATATAGTAGCTCATATGTAAGCGTCCAATATATGAAACACAATATAAACATAAACATAATCCATTAACTATGGGATTATACCTGCAATAAAGGTATTTTTTAAGGAAAATATAATTATCATAACTCAAAACAATCATCAGTTACATTATCCCTAAGTTAAGAAAGAATAGCATATTTAATTTGATCAATAGAGGAGATCAAGAGTTTAGTGTTCTATTTCTACATTGGAATTTATTATTTTCTATACACAGACACATACAACAAACTTTATAAATTATAAATTTTGTTTGGTACATGTGATTATGGTGTGTAATATATTTATAATCAATGGCGGATGTAGGGGGGTCGAGAGGGGGCGGCCGACCCCCGATGACTGATTTTCCTTAGGGCCACCGTAAAACCGTTATGGTCGCCCCTCCGTTCGGATGGTCGGATCTGTAGCAAAGAAGCAGAGATTTAGGCCTGCAAAATCGGGTACCCGCACCCGAAATCAGCCCTTATCTTGTACCCACACCCGACCACGATTCAAGACTCGGATATCCAAATACCCGACGCAGGTACCCGTACCCGACGCCAGCGGGTACCCACGCCCGATATTATTTTTTTTAATTTCTTCTTATTATCATTAAAAATGTTTGTTATGAACCTACAATTATTTTTCGATGAATCTGGTATTGATTAACATAATAACAATAACGAATTATTATATTGTATTTCTCCAAATTCGTGAAATATTAATTTTTATGTATGATTTTCATTAATGTGTATTCTAAAGAATGCAAAGTGTCTTTATCTAACCTAACCAATAACTATGAAATATACAAAGTTCAAGAATCTACAACACTTTTTTAACATTTCATTCTAATTTTTAAAAAATCAAAATATTCTCTTCATTCTTTCAAATTTCCACCTATTTCTATTAATTAATTAATTAATCAATTAATTAATTAATTGGGGAGCTAATTAGCGGGTAATTCAGGTACCCGATACCCGAATCTTCCATGCCCTCAATACCCGATCCCGATCCCGAAACCGACATTTGCGGGTATCGGATCGGGTATCGGGTCGGGTCGGGTATTACCCGAAACCCGATATCCGATTTTGCAGCCCTAGCAGAGAAGGAGAAGTGTGACTATGTGAGAGTGAGAGAAAGAGAGAGATCAACGTGTTGTAGGAAGAAACAAAGCTTTGAAAGTATTGAATTTTATATTTAATTTTTTATCATTTTAATTCACCTCCTTTATTTTTTTAGTTCTGGATCACTGCTTATAACATCCAAACAAATATCTTATTAGATATACAAACACGCGTCTTTTGTAAGCCAAAAGCCCGATATGCATCATAGAAAATTGTGGGTTCTATATATCATTTTCCAAGTTATATATATAATACAAATCATATATATCCTACCAAATAATAGATTACATATTAGAAATATTATAATACATCCTACTCAACATAATACTGATATATTATAATAATAAAAATATCACAATCAAATATATTATGCATTATTTGATACTGTGTAGCAAACGAGCCCTAATATAAGATTAATTGGCAAAATATGAAATCTATTTCAGAAACATGCTATGAATCTTATTGGCAAAATATGAAATCTATTTCAGAAACATGCTATGATTTTTTTTTTCCAGAGCGAGGTTTGAAGTATGTTTGAGTATAGAAGTGATAAACTCTCAACCCAAAATTAAAATAAAACTCTAAATTCTAAATAAAACCGATGCTCCGACATATGGCATTCAAATATGTAATTCCAACAAGAAAGCTATGTTACAATTCTAATTAATTAGACTGATTATTGTACTATTGAATATATTTTATAAGCACTTCATAAAAAAATAAAATAAAATAAAATAAAGAATCTTTGAGAAAATAATATTTTCTAATTCTGCAGGCACCAATAACATGAGCCCCATTAACATTGGCATTGATCAAACAATACTTTAGAGACTTTTATAAATATACTATTTTATATATGAATACGTTAATTAGTTTGACCATAAATGTTGTCACATTGACGTATTGAATGGTACAACAACACCATAAGATAAAGAATATTTTTTAAGTTATTACTTAAAATATATTTATTTTATATATCATCACATAGGAAAAATGTAACAACATCGTACAGGAGTGAGTGTAGAAAAAAAGATTGATAGGAGTTATGTTTCCTAAATTTTATAATTTTTTTTATGATTTAGATCATTGATAGATGTTTTTTCATAACGATTTATATAAAATCTGGATAAATTTAATGACCATATATAGAAAAAAAATCTTGGTAGGGCTTAAGCCCCTTCTTCACTTAAAGTGTGTCTGCCTATGAATACGTATATTTTTCATATATGTTAACATATTACAGTTTAATACACGAGATATTTCAAAATTCATGTCGAATATATAGCGTAACATTCCTCAGTACGAATAGATAGTAAAATAAATCTTATAGTTAGTAATAGTACATTTTTAGTGTAGCACACGTCCGGATGATAAATGAATCAACTACTTTGTACTAAACTAAGGAAAGAATTGGGTGGATCTCTTTAAATTCTTGTTTTTGGTAATTATTGTTTGGATTTATTTTAATATATATCTTAGGATTGGTAGCATGTGTTAGATGCCACAAAATCCACCTAATCACATGCTCCCCACCTACAATGGTAAAGACAGACTATATAATTTTGCTGATGAAAACACTTTTTATTTAATTATTATCGTAAAGCTCTAGATTTAATGATTTATTATAAAACTCAAGGATTCTTGACATTTAATTAAGAAGCCGCACTGGATGTCTTAACCATTAAAAACTCGAATTTTAATAAAATGAAATCACTTGGTTTAAAGGCAAATATAGCAAACCTTGCAGAGACTCGTTATATATTATTATTTCTATCTAAAATAAAATACTTAATAAATCATTAATTCTGCAAATTATATCATAAACAATGAATTACTGTAATTAATTAGTCTTGCTTCAGGAGGTTCCAAGTATTTTAAACAATCTTAATGGTATTAATTTCACATATTTCCTCTTATATATCCCTGCGCTCAATTTGAAGCTTGCAATTTTTTATTTATAGGATCAAGGGCATTATTACATCAAGATTTCGAAGCATAATGCGACCATGTTATAAAGAACATACCAAAGTTAAAGGGAGCTGAAATAAACAGTTATATAGACAACATAACATAGGCTTTAAATCCATAACATTCATTATCATATAATCATCATACTGATCGTCATTTTAACTTTTACAATTACTAACATACAAATTAAAACAATTAAGCACGCCATCATGTCACCACAAATATTGGAAATGTACTTTTATAATTTCCACCCCACTAATTATTGAACAAATTTATATTTTGATATGTGAACTTCAGCTTACTTCTACAGTTGCTTTTGAATTTTGATATCATTATGTAACAATAGCTAAAGATCAGGACATAATAAAATTGAGTCTATGTATATATATACTTTTATCATGCCAAAATCACATATTATACTTTAATTTATATTAGTTCCGAAAAATACATAATTTTAGTTTTTTAGAAATTACAGTTAAGTAGATTTAATATTTGATAATAATATCCTGATATTCAGGCTGTATACCAGAAATGATCCGACGTTTAGACAATTCTTTTGTTCGAAAGTTAGGGATATGTAAAGCCTCACTATGATTTGGGGGGTAGGGGGTCCCAATATTCCGGTGCCGAAAAATATTGTTAAGACATCTTTGTTATAATTATAAATTATTGGGTACAAAATTGATACTTTTGAAATGTTGGGACATATTTGACATTTCATTTAAATGTTGAGACATTATCGGATATTTTTTCTACATTATACTATCTTGGTAAGTGATATATCAATATTGGTTGGGCTAGTAAGTAGAGTGGTTTCCAAGTGGAGATATTATGTGTATATTTACAGAACAGTAACGAACGAAAAAAAAAGTAATACAAGGATGGATTTTCCTTTGTTGGGGTTGGATAGGATAAAATCTACATGAAATGATGTTTCATAAATTGGGCTACTTATCAATTTTGGTAAGTGCAATAGCCAATAGTGCATCATTTATTAGGTGTCTCTCGGGGTCCAGATACTGTAGCGTATACATAAAGCAAGATCTCTTATTCTCTTCACTAAAATTATTTACATATATTTATATAAAATCTATTTTAATATAATTCTAACTCCACATGTACTCCAATTTTTGGCGTATTTTTAATTACTACTTTCTGGAATCATCATAGCCTGTATTCTGTAGCCCACAGCAGGATGTCCACATTGACGAAATCCAATATCAATTAATTTGTGGCCCATTTTTTCAACATATCCTACTTTTTTAATTTATCGACTCCTAATAAATCCTACCTTTGAGTGCGGTTTATATGATTAGACAAATATATAAGTTCCATGACATATAATATTCAACCTTTTAGATAGTAGGGAGTCAACCTTGCGGGGTTGATCATACCAAATACGTATGTAAAAGTAAAACATGAAAGTATCGAGCTGGATTTCTAACTTCATTTTCCCGAGTATTTATAGTGTGTTTGGTAAAATAAATTTGGAATTTTCATAATATGGAATTGGATTTGAAGTTATGATATTTTAATTTAATTCCAAATCCTTTATTTGGTATGTAGAAAATTAACCGAGATTTGAAATTGATTTTTAATTAAATAATTTTTTTAGTTACATACATTATATACTTTTATATTATTATTATTTTTATATATTTTGAGCTGTGTTTGCAAGTGTATGTGTGTGTCGTGTGTGTGAGTTATGTGTATTGTGTGCCTGTGCAGTGTGTGTATTGTGTGTGCGAAGTTATCATGTGTGTTGTGTGTTTGTTGTGCGTGTAATTCTGTGTGACATGTGTGTTGTCTGTATTTATGTGTGTTTGTTGTGTGACGTGTGTGCGTGTGTGTGCAATGTGTGCAGTGTGTCTATTGTGTATGCGATGTTGTCGTGTGTGTTGTTATACTCATAGTAAATGAAACAATCTTTATGTTAGGAGACTGCATCTGAATTTGATAGGTATATATATTGAAAACATTTTTCTAATTAAATAGTGTAGAGAAACTATTATTTTCAACCACTTGACCAATTTAATAAGAATTTTGGATGGGGGAACAAAAAACAATAATTTGATAAAATCTCATAAAAGTCTACGCGGACTGGAAATTTTAGAAAAGCAAGAAATAGAAAAAAATGAAAATTTCACATAAATGGAAGATTGTTTTGATACATGTATTGCTGATCGTATATAGAAAAAAATTTCAAAACTCATTACCTTAGTCAACAGTGAATGTAAGTAACTTAGAGGTTCTTATCCCTGCAGAACAAACAAGATTAAATAAAAATATACTATACTGGAATTTGATAGGGATGATTTTTATTGGTCTTCTAAAAGAGAGCATGATCATTATCACAATTGAAAAACAGACTTTGAAGCAAATAAAATCTTGTTATTTTCGTGAGATTAAAATTGGAAAAAAGCACAAAAATATATCTTAAGAAAGGCTTACGCTAACATATTAGTGTGAATTCGATGAAGCCGTCAGAAAAATAATGGAGGCCCAAATGTAATTTAGGACCTCACACCTAAATATTTTGCTACTACTTTATTTTACCAAGCTGCAGAAGATAATAAATAATAAAATAAAATTAGAAACAAATACGTTAAAATGGAAACCAACTTACTTCATTAGTTCATTAAATATTTGCCACTATTACTTTTTGTTCCGTCCATCAAAAATTTACTACTATTACTTTTTTGGTCCACATAAATCACCATATTCAATACACATTTTTTGTCGTGGGAGAGAGTAATACTCAATGTCCAATCACAGTTATGGCATGTTAGTCAGAGTAATTACGGTGAATCTATCTTCGCTGGTAGAGGGCTCAAAAGTTTTAGCTAGGACATCTGATCCAAATCCCTTTTGACACTTCGTTAGAATTGGCTTTTTCCTAGTATACAATATAAAGTATGTTGATCTTCATCTCGTTATATTAGGTTTTGTGCCCTACCGTTTATTCAATCTACATACCTATATATGTGAAATGAATATTTGTAATTTTACCAAGAAAGGTAACCTATATATATAGATATATATAGGGGCAGACACATTGGTAGGAATTTTATTGAATCTATTTTTTTATAGTCGAATAGATATATTCAGATTTAAAAAAATATACTTTACAAAAAATCATAACAATATATTTGATACATTTTAAAGCCATAATATTGTACATTAACACCACCTAAAATCATGTTCATGTATTATAATTTTTGACATTTACTTTACTTTCTATTCCTTATTTTAATATTTTCTTCTTTCTCTCTCAAATTTATCTACGCAACCATTTTTCTTCATTTCTTTCTCTCATTTCAGCCCCTCCTAATCCTTCAATCTCCTGCAACTTGGTCTTTATTAACCACAACTTAATAAGGGCTAGCTAAAGATGCTTTCAGACAATTTCGACAAAATTGACAATTGAAAAAAAAAGAAAAAGAAAAACAGTTTGGAAGGGGCTTAAGCCCTTCCCTCCTCTCACTTGTATATGCCGTTGTATGTATATAATGTAGCCTATGTCTATCTATCAAATTTGTAAAATCACAAAAATCAAGGATATAAATAAAAAATCGGGCCTAAAACAAAACAAATTTAGCTATGAACAACACAAGAACGGACGTCGTAACATCCGCACAAGAGCTCTCGCCGTTGCTTGAAATGTTCTTCCTCCCTCACCCTTATACAATTCCACATCGTCATCTAATGATACATAGCGGAAAATATGGATAGGAATATGATCGAGATTTATAACTGAAATTATGTGTTGAGTAGTTAAAACACAACAGATAGAGACACTTGTGTAATTTGATTTCTCCAGTTTGATCGAATCCTAACATCCTGCAAGTGAATCCACTACATTTGGTATCCACGTGTATGACAATTCGATACAGGAACAATTCTCGATAAACTGTTTAATCAAATAAAGCTATGAAATTTCTGATTGAACATACGTATTATTTTGTTTGACAAAAGAATTGTTCCTAGGTTCTAATGTTCTAAACTTATTAATTTTATTATTATTTCTCTACAATAGAGATGTATAAATTGACTACTCCATGGGCCCAAGGCCCATGAGTTTATATTCTTTTTGTCTGCATTAATAATTAACAGTCCAACCTTAATTAATTAAAACTTAATATCTTAATCTAGTCCATATATCTTTCAGTCTCCCACTTGGACTAGTATTAGATATAATACAAAGCTTCAATTTTTATACCCTTAAGCGGATCAGAATACACATAAAGTGCGACCTCTAGCTCCCATTATCGACGATGATCTAATCAAAGTCTGCACAAAACTCCTAAACTGCGTTTTGCAACGAACTCGATATATGAAGAACGTTTACGAGGATTCAGTAAACTAGCTTTTATATGAAGTTTATGTAATATCATTTCATTAACGAACCACTCAATTGAGCCTAGGATCTGCCATGTGTCTATCTAAATAACTCAATCACTTTATCTCATTTTTATTATATGACCCATTGGATCATATTCAATTACTTTAATTGAATATATCATTGCATTGGACAATGACTTAATGGTCAAATAATATAGAGAAATTGTCTTATCTCGAAATTCTAATCGAGGAACGATCTCATTCTTGGCTTAAGTACCATTTTCATTCATCTCATGTTGTAACCATTACAAGTCCATGTCTTAGTCTTCCAATAGGAGGCAAAGCGTGGTACAAGGTCAAAGCACACCACTCGTAAAAACTAAACAAACGGTTTAATAGTAGAATATACCAATACTCTCCAAAGTATCCATTTGCCCATCATGGATATCAAATATCACGTAGTTGCCAGAACTATTACATTTTCTAAGAATGTGATGCTGACCACATGCTAACTTATGACATATCATCAATATCTCATTCTTGATGATCATTGGTAAGAGATATTTTACAGTTACACTATATCATTAATGCTCACACCATTAATGGTAGTTATAATTTAAGAGAACATATATACGAATAATGACAAATAATTAAAATAGTTATTCCAAAAAATGCGCAACATACATAGAAAATCAAATTTTCATGGAATGTGATCAAGTAAAGATGTCTCAATATAAATTGTTTCTAAGGTATACAAACTTTAAATTCCCTCTGATTCAAGGCCAACAACTAACGTGTCTTAAACCTAGACGCTCAAAAAGTTTGCTGTGTTTTGTTATACATAAAGACTTGGTAAAATGATCAGCCAAGTTTCATCAGTGAGTACCCTTTGTAATATCACATCAACCATTTCTATTAATTTTTGTTCGTAGCTTTGGCTTTGGTGGTCGAACAAGTAATAGTACTCTAGAACTATTCCGACTTATTGCGCTATCATTAAGGACAACATATCTAGACTGAGACATATATTCATCACGAGATGCTTAGAAACTATTAGTATACCTAGTAACTTATAACTCTAGTTGTTTACCATAGACCAAATATTAATATGTAGTCAATCTAAGCTACTTAAGAATAGTTCGACATGTTTTCAAAATTCTTATCGGGATTTTGCCGAAATCTATCTATCATGCTAAGCGCATAAGCCACATCTAACACAATATATGTCATGGCACACATAATAGATTCTATAGCTGAAGATATGAGATCTTCTTTATGCAATTCATTTTCTTATTTTTAGAAGAGCAACCCTTCTTAGACAATATAATGTCATGTCTCATATGAACAATTTCATTTTTAGAAATCTCCATTGAGAAACGCTTTAGCAAGTTGTCTATTTAAGTATATTGTGATAACCCTAACAACCCACTTGATCTATCTCGAAAGATCTTAATACCAAGGATGTAGGAAGCATAACCCAAATCCTCTACCATAATGGAATCGGACAACCAATCTTTCACAGATTGCATCATGGAACGATCACTACCCATAATAAAAATGTCATCGACATATATGATAAGATGGACAATGTTTCCATTCTCGTGCTTACTATAAAAGCAATAATCTTATTTGATTCTGACAAAATCAAATGATTTGATAGTCTCGTCAAAGCAAATATTCCAATTCCTTGAAGCTTGCTTGAGTCCATAAATGGACTTGTTTAACTTGCATATTGTATTTGACCTTTCTTATGATAGAAAACCTTCGGGCCGTGTCATATACACATCAACTTCAAATTCTCCATAGAGAAACATAGTTTTACGTCAATTTGCCACATGTCAGAACCGTATTTGCAACTATTGCAAGTAATATTGTAATGAACTTGATCTTATCTACTAGTGAAAATGTTTTATCATAGTCAATGTCCTTGCGTTGACTATAATCTTTTCCCACTAACCTAGCTTTGTAGGTTTGTATATTATCCTCTGCATTTATCTTCTTTTGAAGATCCATTTGCAGCCTATGGGTCAAACCCTAAGTGACACTTCAACTAGTTCCCAGAATAGATTGAACTACATCAAGTCCATTTCAGATATTAAGGCTTCCAGTCACTTTTCTTATCGATGTCTAACATTGATGCGATATAGGTCTTAGATTCATCATCATCCGAGTCCACTTCATCATCTTGATTCTCAACCATTAGATTTAGTCTTTCAGGTGCATAATGATTCATCAAGGCTTATTGAGTTGGTTTTGCACTTGTTTAGACTATTTATTCTATATGTGAAAATGTTCATTTGCGTTGAGTGTTTCAACACTTTGGATATTCTCATGAATTTCACTATGATTTTCATGAGGTGGAGATTATGCAACTATTGTATCATGTTATTTTTGGCGCTTCTATATGCCATGATGTGACCCTCTAAGGGTCTTTCTAAGAGTTATTTCCCCTCCCAATAGATTATCAAAAACTTCCTCACAGTTATGGTCCACTCCATTGGACTAATACTCATCCTCTATGATGTATTGTGGTTATTAAATTTCTTCAAGATCTACCATGTTGTGACCTTGTTCCTTGAAGACCATCTTCAAGAAACTTCACATTCCTAAAGGTTATCAACTTGTGATGTTCAAGATAGTAGAACTCATATCCTTTAGTTTCTTAAGGATATCACAAAAGATAATTTCTCACTTTTAGTTTTCACAACCCCAAATGAATAATAGGAACTAGTGAAACTCATCATAGATCGAACCATATCTAATAATGTTAGATTTCTACTCCTTGATACTCCATTCATTTGTGGTGTACCCAGTGGTGTTCAATCCAACTGAATTACATGTGATTTCAAGTAATCAAGAAATTCTCGCCTCAAGTACTCCTATACTTGATCTGATCGAAGAGTTTTAATACTCTTCCCAAGTTGTTTATTGACTTTCCACTTAAACTTTTTAAATTTCTCGAATGCCTAAAATTTGTGTTTCATAAGATATACGATCCATACCTCGAAACATTATCAGTAAAAGTGATGAAGTACGAATAACCATCACTTGCTTGAGTTAGAATCGATCTGCACACATCTGTGTGAATCAATTCTAGTACGTATTTGGCATGCAACCTTTTCACAAAAAATTATTTACTTGTCATCTTTCATTTGAGAAACAAATTCACAAGCACCATATGATTTGAAATCAAATTATGTGAGATGGTCCAACTTTATCAATCTTGCTGTTATTTTCTCATTGGTATGACCAAGTCTAAAATGCTAAAGATAAGTAGTATTATTCGTATTACTTAGCTTAGGTCTTTTGTTTTTTACATTGAGAATATTTCGCTCACATCTAAGCATATTTAATACAATAGGATTGTCAGTTGTTACTTGACATATTTTTCTCAATAAAAAACATACCCGAGCTCCCACTCAATGCACCTTGTGCCTTGAAATTAGGGCAATCTCTTTTCCTGTGTCCTTTCTCATGACAGAAAATGCACTTATCATTTGGCAATATCTGCTTTTTCTTAGCCCCTCAAAGTTTAGGCTTTAGAAAAATTTCCTTGGATACTTTCTTTTTCTCCTGCTGCTTACTCTCACTTTTTGGAAGATTTTGCAGAATAGCGTATAATGAGCACAAATTTATCTTTAGAAGTGGAAGACTCATAAGACTCATAAGGTTTGTTGAGACATTCGCGGGAAGCATTGTTCCAATCAATATTAACCTCTCAATCAAATTATCGTCTTTAGCATATGCTCAAAGATCTAGCCCCGTCATGCAGCTTACACTTGAAGTGATCTCGGAGTATCTCATAGTCAATTCTGAGCTTGCGAAGCATACAAACTCTTCAATTGTTCAACTATCTCAGATGAAGCATGTGTTCATGATGTCTTTGCAATTCTTAACTCATAGACAATATGAAACACTGAGCCAATATGACATCTTCAACGTGTTTTTCATGAGCTTCTTTGTCAAACAAAGCATGCTCAAGATATTCCTTATCAGGGATTACACTGATTGATTTGTCCAAGACATACTAGCCTTAATCAACAGAGTCAATCCGTAAAATTTGACCCAGTCAATTTATTTATTTGTTTCCATAAAACAATTAAAAGCTAAGATCAACATTCAAGTTAAATAGAAAATAATGGAAAAATATCATATTTGTATCACTAATTAATCAAGGATTTATTGTATTGATTATCTCCCACTAATTTTAATATATTTTATGCCCCAAACACAAAATACGGGTTTATTTCAAATCTTGACTTAGCAATCCAAGATCCATGTCTATATTATTGCACCCTGTGCGCTGGCTGATAACTACAATAATTTTGGTCTTGTGAGGGTCTTAAATTAATGTACGTCCATAAACTATTTTGGTTCTGTGGGGGGTCTCAAAATAATCTAAGCAAGTTAACCTCATTACATGATGCTAACCATGCATCTATGGATGAGCCTAAGCCTTGTAGATTTAGAGTACCGGGTGCCGCCTACCCAAACTTGTTGTCGAAAAGGCTTGGAAAATCAAACAATTATTATGTACGACGTATTTATTTCAAAACAAGACTTATATTTAGTGAGTAAAAATATGTAATACTAATTGCTCAATTTAATACTGAATATTAAATTTCAAAACAATTAATGGGTGCCGCCTACCCAAACATAATAAATGCGGACCACACATATTGAGAGTCGTCTACCCATACATAGTAACACGTACTACATGTATTGGACGCCATCTACCCAAACATAAAAGCAGTCTCTAACTAATATAGTTAAATTCTAAATATAAAATCAAGTTACATGCCTATCAAATGAGAAATCAAACAATGCTCAACGAATAAAATACAGTAATCAAATTAATAATTTATTATCTAATTAAATGTGGACTCGACAAATTATATTATTTCTAAATTAATATAAAAGTATACTTCTAAAATTAATTCAACATTAATATAAAACAAACATTTACTATTACAATTATTTCAAAAATAATAATAATAAATCACAGTTATTAATTCAGTTAACAAATTAATTTATGTATATATTACTAATTCTAAATTAATAATATAATTAAGTAGTTTATATTAATTAAAATTAATATAAGTTTACTTTTAATATTAATTTCAAATTAATATAAAATTATTTAATATTACTATTTCAAAAATAATAATTCTAAAATAAATTTATCAATCTAATTAATAAATTAATCTGGTAATTGGAATTAGTATTATTATTTATAAATTAATAATATTTTTTTATTATAAGTGTAATTTCAGTGAAGGGCCGAGCCTAGTCACCAAGTAATAATAGTAGCCCCCGCCCAGCTTAGGAAGCCTATTAGCAATAGCCTTATTCTTGGGCTAGACCTACGGCCCAGATCCAGAGAATCCGACCCTCAGCCCTAGCCCGTAAGGTTTGCTGCTATCACGCCGTCGCTGCCTTTTGTTTCCATAAGTAGTCACCGCGATGTTTTTTTCTTCGCCGATGGACGCGGTCGATGATAGGACCAGAACAACAGTTTCGCGATGTTCGCGCCTCACTGGCGGCGAGCCTCGCACTTTTCGCCTCGTGTCGTCACGGCCAGCCTCCGACAGTACTGACGTGACCACCCACCGCATTGCTATCGCAAGCCGCAACAGTGGCGGTGAAAAACTGCACGACAACAACAAAATCACGCTGATGGGACGCGACTGGGCGAATAGCAGTAGCTGTCACACCGAGGCCAACCCTCATGCCCCTTCATCTAGCCGAGTAGCCACAAGCCTGCCGCAAGCTGGTGGAATCTGCGCGGCGGAGAGAAGCGTGCCATGAGCAACAGCTATTTGCGCGAAACGCTGCCTCCAAAGCGTTGCTCGTCGCCAGGCAAAATCACTGCTTTAACCAGTCACCGCCTCCTAGCTAGGATAACTACTGTGATTGTCGCCGGAATTTGAGCAGCCAATGCTTGATTCCGGTGCTCAGAATTCGAACACCATGTTTGATTTTGAAAACAAATTTTTATTTTCCAAAACCCAATTACAAAAATTCAATGTCCAAAATTTTTTAATTTCTAAAATTATTCCACATAAAATCACAACAAAAAATCGATTACGAATCTAGTCTTAGGTTCTTATACAACTATCAGAAGTTCTTTTCGTCATTTCATTTAATGATAAGCAACAGAAAATACGAACATGAATATGATCTTGATTTATAACTGAAATTGTGTGTTGAGCAGTCAAAACACAATAGATAGAGATACTAACTTGTTGTGTAGTTTGATTTCTCTGATTTGATCGAATTCTGACATCCTGCAAGTGAATCCACTACTTTCGATACCCACGTATATGCCAATTCGATACAGTAACAATTCTCGGTACACACTTCAATCACAGAAAGCTATGAAATCTCTTAGTAAGAACAATTTCCGGTACACAGTTCAATCAGAGAAAGTTATGAAATCTCTGATTGAATATATATATCATTTTGTTTAACAAAAGAACTGTTTTTACATTCTAAACATTCTGAACTTATTAATTATATTTCTTATTTCCCTATAATAAAATATATATATTAACTATTCCATAGGCCCAAAACCTTAAAATTTTTATTCTTTTTATCTACATATTAATATAATTAACGATCAAATTTTAATTATTGAAAGCCTAATATATTAGTATATATCTTTTACACCCGTCCGCGCCAAATTCTAAAAAATCAACCCCTGACTAGAAATAAAAGAAAATGTATATATAGACGAATGTAGTTAAATGACAAAAAGTTGAGTTATTCTTTGATAAATTGAGCACTAAAAAAACACACAAAATTAGGCAGCCCTTGTAAAAGTCGGCGGCAGCATGACACGTGTGCAATGCGCACATGACAGCGGCTTAACCGGCACAGACCTGAAATAGTTGACCAGCGCCAATGATTTTGTGGTGTCGTTAAGCACGGAAGACTCTCCCCTGTTGAAACACTCCTCTTTCATTAATATATGAACATTTATTCTACAAGCCCACCAGCATAAACATAAATCACGTGAATAAATATCATAATCACCATATTACAATAAACCATTGATGGAAGTTATGGTGGTTGTACATAGTATAATCATATACTCCCTTCCATATACTACAACACCAATAACTTATAGTAATAGGCTTCAATCATAATGGTCCACGATAATGTCTTGCAAAACATAATGCATATACTCTCTGTTTCTTAGTAAGAGTAAAAGTGCGCACCTTCATAAGAAACAAATTGCAACTTAATGCATGTCAGAAACACTTAGGTGATATATCAAAGTGTCTTATACATTTAGAACAAATCATTCGTTGATACAACCAAGACCCATTATGTATACATGACCTTTAAATGTCTTAGATTGTACACTTTAGCAAATGGATCCGCAATCATGAGATGATTGCTAATGTGTTCTATAGGCACTCTTTGTTTATGAATTTTCTCCTTGACGGTAAAATATTTAATCTCCATGTGATTAACACCTTTAGAGTATTTTTCGTTATTGGAGAAAAATACTGCTGCAGAATTATCACAATAAATTTTCACTGGCCTAGTAATGGTATCGACTACCCCAAGTCCCTGAAATAAAATTTTGTAGCCATAATGCATGAATTGTGGCTTCAAAACATCCCACAAATTCAGCCTCCATAGTGGATGAAGCAATGACAAATTGTTTTGCAGTTTTCCAAGAAACGGCTCCTTCTGCGAAAAAGAATAAGTAGCCAAAAGTGGATTTCCTACTGTCAACGCATCTGGCATCATTTAAATCTGAGTATCCAATCACTTCCAGTTGATTGGTTCCTCTATACATGACCATGTAATCATTAGTGCCTTGAAGATAATGCATAACTTTCTTCGCAACTTTCAAGGGACCAATTACAGGATTACTTCGATATATGCCAAGAACCCCAACAACAAAGCTAATGTCGGGCCTCGTGCAGGTCTGAAGGTATATCAAACTGCCTACAACAGAGTAGTAAGGAATTGCTTCCATCTCCTTTCGTTCAACATCATTATTTGGACATTGATTGAGACTGAATTTATCCCCTTTTTGAATAGGAACAATTCTTGCAGAACAATTATGCATATGAAATTTCTCCATAACTTTTTTGATATAGTTTTTCTGAGATAATCCCAACAATCCTTGTGATCTATCTCGGAATATTTCAATTTCAATCATATAAAATGTCTCTTCCATATCTTTCATTTCACAGTTCTTTCAAAGAAATTCCTTAGTCTCCCATAATATGCCAAATCATTGCTGGGGTTGGCTTTTAAATTCCAATGAATGAATCCCCTTCTCGAGATCTCTCCAGGAATAATATGGGAAATTAATTACATATTAATTCTCATACAATTCCTACAACTAGAACGCAAGAAAGCACATAGGATATTTAATTGAAATTAAATCCTACGGTCATGCTTTCTAAG
>JAYDZE010441569.1:0-16373 GCA_034509125.1 Monilaria moniliformis | reverse complement strand
TTCTTCACGAGAAGGTGGAAGGATTGAGCGCTATTTACACAACTGCAACTTGGAGGTAGAAAAGCTTCTCGTGGAAGTAAAAACCAGAAAAGAACAAAAAAAGGTCATTAACCATCGGTCACAATTTTCCCACCCAAATGGCATTTCTGTAAATTTTCCAAAAACTCGCACATTATATATGTATAGATACTAACACGATTTATCAATCCTATATTATGCGAACATAACTACCAAACAAACGCTCGAAGAGCGACGAACCAGCGATTGGGATTCCGTACAATTATCAGGCTCCAATGCCGCAGCGGTTTTACGTAGAAAATCCTTATCAAGCTGGCACCATCCCTCCAAATGCCGTCGTTGGAGACCCCAAGGGAATTCCGCTTCAACAGACTATTTACCGTGATACCCCTGCGCCATTCAATTGCCCTTACTGCGGCAGCTCCGGCATAACCACCGTCAAGTAAACTTGTTCTCTTCCTATTAATTTGAGCCGTGGATTCTGTAATTGTTTGTTTAGTTATTGAAATATATGATTACGCGTCGTAAGTTTAGCCTTTTCATGCCGAAAGATGATAGTCTAATTTCTAAAGTTGATGGGTTGGGATGGAATCTTCTAATTAGTTTAGAGCTTGGCGAAACCATGGTTGATCATAGATTCACACTTGTTGTCGAGAAATGGACCGATCAGTCTCAGTTGAACATCAATATACTTGGTATGTGGTTTCTCCCATGAATCGGATCCGGAATGGAAATTCTGTCTTGAAGAGTCGAATTGTTGGATCAAAGATTAAACTATTGTCCAAACACACCAGTTTCTTATCATTTAATTCCTCCCGTGTTGAATTTATATACAATTACTAGTACAGGCTGTATGAAGCTCAAATGGTGCATGTAAAATATGGTAGTGATATTTCCAGGTGGAGTATCTTTTACCAGATGGCTTTTGTTTCATTTTTCTTACTTTAATTTGGTTGTAACGCAGGTCCAAACCAAGTTTAGCTGCAGTTGTTGGTTGCATGATGCCATTTATGCTTGGATTCTGTTTTCTATGCCCTTCAATGGATTGTCTATGGCACAAATATCATTATTGTCCCAGCTGCGATGAGAAGGTTTGATTGGTTATTCTTCTTTACATTCCCCAACAATATGCCATATGCCAAACCTTGAAAGTAGTTTGAGAATATTTTCCTTTTGCTCATTTGCTAGGTTGCTGATTTCGAGAAGTCCGATATCTGTGCTGTGATGGATCCTCCACATTATATACAAGGGAGCTTTGCTTTGCCTGCGTGACATGATGAGGCCAGTATCATTATCAACCCTGTGGAGTCCTAGTCCTATTTGTATGCAATTTCTATATATTGTCGACAAACTTTAAATAATTGGAAATTGCCATATATATATACATGTGTTAGTGAGAGTGTATATGTTTGGAAACAAATTGTTTAAGTTGAGTCTTGTATATAGATCATCTTCTCTCATCCCTTGACTATTACCAAAATTCTTTTGATGCATAATTCTTGTGGCCTGTTTTGTATAACCTCCCTTCCACCCCTGCATGGAGGAGAATATAGAATGTTCATCATGGGATGTGGCACATTATGAAACATCTGATATGTGGTAAATTTTTTGATGTGCATTCTAATTGAATGTTTAAGGTTACGTTATAGTACTTATGATGTTTTTCTTGGTACTGGGAGAAGACAAATTTCTAATGCTGCTAAATTTTATGTTCACTTAATTCTTGCTGGTGTTGTTTAGGGATTTCTTGTAAGCTTATAAACCCTCATGCCTGAGACATTCTAATTGGTTACATTAGCAATGTATAAAATCCATTTTTCTTGATTGGATATTGAGTGCACTAACAGTCTAATATATATATAACACTTGTGAAGTTTAGAAATGTAGGTTCTGAGACAGAATAGTAATGCTCTTCAATTTTGGAGGCCGACAAGTAATGAACGTGGATTCTTGAAGGATATCCATAACTTTCTTCTGGACATAAACTCATTGATCCAGGTAACATGTTGGCTTGTCCAAACATTTCATGTTTACCTGGACTGTAACCCCATTTAAATTACAAATATGCCGTGAATTACAAACCAAAATGTGCAAAATTGTGCAATCTTCCAACTAATTGAGCAAACTTTACCTCAAGGGTGATTCATAAATTGTTATCAGCTCCATTAGGTCGAGTAAAGTAAATTTCTAGGTTATTTTTATACATCTCTAAAAGCGCCTTGAACATGTTCTATGATAATTTATCTCTTTAAGAAATCAGTTGGGCGAGATGACAAATTATACCTTTGGTTCACGTACAATATTGTATTCGGCCCTAGCTACTCTCTAGCCCATTAGATTATCTTCATCGCCTATTTCACTACAGAATCTTTTCTATTGCATATTCAAAACGTTCTGCACTAAACGAATACCATATTTACTTTCTAACTCTTATATTCTTAATGGTTGTCAACTGATGTATATTAATTTTTACAAGTATTATTAAATATTCTACTTCATTTATTACTGTTTGATCCATCGATCTGTTTTACCGAAAGTAATCAAAACTTGATTTGGAAGTATTAATTTAATGAAATACCTTTAAGGAGAGGGTTTATACTGCAATCCGCCTTCATTCATATTAACAAAACCAAAATCAGGTTTTTGTGCTGCTCGTTCCCCTACTCTGCTCTCCCTTGGCAAAACGTAAAGGCCAGATTTGTTAGTGAAGACTACAAGAATATGCACAGTATTTAAGGAACTTGAATGAAGCACCAACTATGCTTTCATCATGTCTCAGTCCCTCCTAATTTCTACAACATTCTCAATCAATCTTGTTAACGTTACGACTTCTTTATATATTCCAGCATCTTGGCCGAGATTGAATAACTTTATATTTTTGCCTTTTAATGTATAATCCAACCTCAATAATCTCAAAGTCAAACTATATAATAAGAACACGACTTTACAACGTGGAAATTGTACTAGACCTCAGGCATTCTTTAATTATTACGAGGTATTAAATACTCTCTTTCTCAACTATTAATTTGTTACAATTTTTTTTATGATTCATCCACAAAAAAATTGCTACATCCATTTAGGCCATATATGATTTATGTGATAGCATAAATTAGGCTAAGATCAGATAATTTATCTTGAGAAAATAGTGTTAAATGGGTGTTTGATAAATAAGATAGTAAAATCATAAGTCTGGTATTATAATCTTGGCCCGCACGAAGCCCGCATCAATTCACTGTTAAAACCAGTTTATCCATCTAGCCCCTCCCCCTGCAATCAGGGGCGTATACACCTAGGAACAAGGGGGTACAGCTGTACCCCAAAAAAATAAATTGTAATATTATATTATTATTATAATTATATAAGAATATTATTAATTTAGTAATGTACCCTCATCTATTATATCTAAACCTAAAATTCTTAATTCTAAGCCCTAATTTTCTTACTAGTTTTCTTATCAATCAATTTCAAGAAATGAAAACTCATCAAAAAAAAATTAGATGTTATATAATTTTGTTTTGTATTTTGAAATGTATAACTTTAAACTATAACAATGTTTCAAAATGTACAAGTTTTATCATTTATGTTAATTGTTTACGTGTTATGTAATTAATTATCATACAACTCACACCCCCAAATTAAAAAATCCTGGATACGCCACTGCCTGCAATTAAGGCATATTACATCCAGATTAAAATTTGCTTTCCACATTTCTCCCCCTCTCTCCTCTTTGCTGCTGGCTTCTTCGTCCTTCGTCCTTCGTCCTTGGTTTCTTCATCTTCTGTCGCCGCCGCCTTCGATGGGAAGGGGAAGTGAAAGTGGAATGAGAGGCTATGCCAAATACCCAACCGGAGCGTACTCGCACCCTGCCGGCGGAGGGTATCATTGTCTATACCCACCCGTATTCGAATAAGCCTCGTATCCGTACCCGGCAGCCGCCTGCGGCAGTGAATACGCCGACCTCGGATGATAAGCGGGCGAGTA
This sequence comes from Monilaria moniliformis, assembly GCA_034509125.1. Classification (NCBI taxonomy): domain Eukaryota; kingdom Viridiplantae; phylum Streptophyta; class Magnoliopsida; order Caryophyllales; family Aizoaceae; genus Monilaria; species Monilaria moniliformis. The sequence goes on along the minus strand of JAYDZE010441569.1, from coordinate 12,374 downwards.
CGTATATTGCAGCGAGGGATAGGCGATGAACGACTCTTCGGTGGGTGAATTTGTCCCCAAATTTGTAGGAGAATTTTAGGGTTCCCTTAGGCTTGTCGGAGGAATGATGACCTGGTAATCGATCCATTCATAACACATTCCCCCAGTTAAGTGGATTGCACAACTTAAGTAATAGCTGGATTACAATTTAATTCAAGAAACTAACACATACAAGTTAGGATCGTTGATCATATTATTTAGATCTAACGCACGAGTAACCGTTTATATATTAACTAGTATGCCCACCCGCACGATATGCGGTCATGAAATATAAAGTTTTAGTATAATATTTGTAAGGTGTAATAATAATTATAATTATAGTAAAATAATTTAAATATTTTAATAATAATATTAACATAGATAAAACATAAAATTTTAATTTAAGTGTAAAAAATTAATATTTAGGTATTGCATTTTTATGTTCTAAATTTATGTGACTTTAAATCTCTTAATTTTTACAGGGAATATGTACTATAAAAAATGTTAAAATTAATATTATCTATTTGATCTATGATTTATTTTATTTTCTAATTTCGTATTTTGAAAAATACAATTTTTAATATTCCTCATATTCGATGGAATTTTTTTTTTTTTTTCTAAATTATAGAAGAAACTCATCATTCACGCTGACAAATATGAGTAAAAAAATACTCACACCACAAGATATATTTAAAATTATTGAGTTAATGATTCATAAATTATTTTGTTTCATGATTAGCCCATTATTTAACAAGGTCTTTTTTATCAATGAAGTTTAAATTGCCAAACAAATCTTATTCTTATATTTTAATAATACTAATAAAAAAATTAAGTAATTATTCGATGCCAAAAAAATAATTATTACAAAATAAATTATAGAATAAATACATCATTCATATTCAATCAGACAAGCAAAATTGAATAGTTTTTGTTTATTTCAAATAAAACTAAATTAGTAGTTTTCATTATCAACAAAAAATTAAATGTAGAATTTGTTACGTCTCATGGCCCAAAGTAATTACTCAAATAAAAATATAAAAATAAATTTAAGAATCCCTAGTTTTTTTTCTTTATCAAATCTGCCACTCAATTTGTTAATGGCTTGTGATTTGTACTTGTGTGTGTTTTCGCTTCTATTGTGTGTTGTGTGTAACTTCTCAACAACAAATAATTTGCTTTTTCTTCTTCTTCTTCTGTGCTCTTGTGCTTCTCTTCCAAATACTTCTTCCCATCACTCTACATCCTCTAATCTAATTCTCATAACCTCTAGGCTTTATTTGGCAATTTTTTGAAAAACCAAAAGTTTAAAGCGTTTTAGATGCGATTTGCAGTACGGTTGGACAATGGCTGAGGATGCTCTTACTTATCTTCTTTCACCATGGTTATCTTCTCTATCAATTATGATTCAACTAATACAATTTTATAAGTGTTCACATATAAGCTTCGCATTTTTTCATAATTCTTCTTCTTATTTATTTCAATGAATTCATTCAATTGCTTAAGAAATTTCTAAATTCAAATAAATAACAATCGGCTTTATTTGTTGGTATTGCTGTTGAAATCTGCTAAAAGAGTTTACTGGTGTTGTTGCTCAAGTATGGTAAACGTTAGAAATTTATGAGATTTTTACAGAAATTAAGAAGAAGAAAAGAAAAAGAATTTTTCACACATTTGTTTAAATGTTGCTAAAATTTTGGAGAGACTATCAGAATTTGCGGCGAAATATTTTAATAAATATTTTGGATGATGATTTATTCCACTAATCTAATTATTAAGTTGTTGAACTAATGTTTAGCACCGACCGCTTAATATTATATCTGGGCCGCCATCGTAGTGATTGTATGTTGGCCTTAGCTTTCCACTGGCCCATTATGATCTGTATTATTTGACACATGATATGAAAATGTTGAATAATATGTAATGGTGAGTCTACTAAATAAAATATACTATTTTATAGTCACTTGGATTGTAATGTTGTAAGAACAAAATATCAAAATGACGCAACTGGAATTGGGATAATATTACTTATATAAATAACTGAATTGCAAATAATATATATTTTAAATAGAAAAACTTCAACAAATTTTGAAGTACTGAGATCGTATATAGGCACGACTTAGCACATCTTCTAGTTTTGGCATATATATTATATTTTGAAAATAAAGATATTTTGTTTGTCAGAAGCTCAGGCAGGCACGAGAAGGTCCGACACATTGTATTGGAATATAAGCTTCCACTCATCCAAATATCTTATCTCCATCTTCCTTCACCTCTTTTTATTTACATTGGGATTACATTTAAATACATCTATGCATAATTAGTTAGTTTTCTTTTTTATGTCGATTTTTTTTACTCTTTCTAAATCTCATTCTTATATTCTTATATAATGGTCTGCAAACCACACACAATAAGTACTACAGATCATTTTAACTATTGGATGCTGATATCCTGATTTTGTGTGGATGCCTATATTGGTTGTAAAAGTGAATTCCAAAAATACTTATTACATGTTGCTTATATGAGTTATATGGGCTATCTTTAATAATAGTTACAAATTCAGACATATATGTAAGTTACATGGTACTATTATATTTTATGGGAGCTAGTTACAGTTTTATTCATTGAAACTTAATTAATATGTGAAATTGAGATCAACCAAATGTATCAAATAAATAAAAACATAAATAGTATATATGGTAAGAGATCTAAAGGGACGATATATGAGAGAAATGAGAGAAACAATGAGGAAAAAAGATGAGGAATCTCCAGATGAGGATTAGTTCGGTATAAATAAATAGAAAATGACGAAAATGGGCATGATGAAAATGTCACGCGTGACGTAAGCCGACCTAGGGAGGTGGGAGCCGCAAAACTTTGTCTTAGAAGATGCCAAATAGTATTGCGCTTGCGCGTGGCTTTATTTTGTATGATTATAGGCCTGTCTACATGAAATTAAAATTAAGTAACTTCTGTTTAAAGTAAAGTGTGTGGCATTGTCAGTGTTGTGTGTGTGCGTGAATCTTACCCAAAATAAAAATGATGGTCCCCACTCCCAATAATTTATTTTTTCTCACTTTGACCCCTTTTAATCTATTATTACGTGCCTTTCAGTTTCCACCTTTTCCACTATCCGAGAAAATATCTAATATCGCTGTCCTATACCCAACCTACTACTTCCTCAATCTTATTTAAATCTGAGAAATTGTTTGCAATGCTACAATTTCGAAACATGATATCCGATTTTATTAGTAATTTTTTATTATTTTCAATTTTTTTAATTAATTTCGAAATTTATGATTTTTTTTTCTTTAAAAGAGAATCAATAAAGGTTTCTCATTTACTCATTTAGTGACTAGAATCCCTACTTATTAGTTGGAGGTAAAAAATCTTACCAAATAAGTTGTGCTTTATCGTCAAGTTTTTTTATATATAACTATTTTAGGTTAAAAATTACAATATGATTTAACTTTTTAAATTGAAAAAATAAATCTAATTTATTTCATAATTAATTCAATTAATCATTCTATAATTATGAAAAGTATTTAACAAAGCTAGTTGAGTAGTTGAGATTATAATAGTATTCTAATGTTAATTTAACAATTTTATTGGTACTAAAGTTGGCATTGATCATCACCATGTCACCATAAAATTACACTTTTAAGCATTAAGTTAGTGTTAGTAACCATAATACATAATAGGAATGCTTAAATATCATTATATACTGATAATAATATTAGTATTTTAACCATAACAAATGTATGATCCTCTAGAAAGTAAGTAGGCTATTAATAATTACTGTACAATTTTGATTTGTCTAAAAAAAATAATTATGTAAGACTAATTACATAATGATTAACGGCCACAAATTATGCTAATGGTAGTTCCCAAAATTAAATGAAAAAAGAATGAGAAGTCTATTATAATACTCATAACCTACTTGCTAGGTGGCCATGGCAGGAACCCAACCATATCAAAATATCGTTATATGATCAATATCGGCTTAAATGCCTATACTATGCAATTTAGTGTTTATTCATTATACATATATATTATATGTATTTTTTATAAAGAAAATAACGTGCCTATCCTTATAAAGTGACTTAATTGGAGAAGTGTCAATTGTATAACTATTTAATTTAACTAATTTTTAAAATCAATATAATAAGTGCATAAGATATATAATAGTGTCATGAAATTGACACAATGACACCTAACCTCAACTTAATAGGAAATATTTGATCTAGCTAGCGTGATAGATCTTTCAAAAATTGTCATGTAAAATTACATTAATAGTCAAAATATCACTCAGCTTAAGAAAAAACCAAAAACTCCCTAAAAACAAACCAATCGTGACTTTCCCTTAATTAAATGAACTCCAAAATGACAATTTCTTGAGATAAATCAAATAAATACTTTTATGTATATAAAGTTTATCTACTTTTTAATTCATTTATCAACATTACTTTTGTTTTTATATTTTATAAATCATGGATCCTGCCCAGATTTTTAACTATTTTCATTTCGTAATATACAACATCAACGTATGAGAATTATGGAGATAAATATAAATGAGACTATTGAGTAATTTTCATAATTTTAGGAATTGATTGTTATTGTTAATTGATTTATCTCTATACAAAATAGCATAAGGGTACATTAGTCAAAATGAAGAAATGAAATGAATTATTAACTTCGATTAATAATTAAGCTAATTTGATTAAGCCAAATTTAGGATTAATTACATTTTAATAAATTCAACTGAATTATTATGTTACCATACAAATGAAGAAATGAAATGAATTATTAACTTCGATTAATAATTAAGCTAATTTGATTAAGCAAAATTTAGGATTAATTACATTTTAATAAATTCAACTGAATTATTATGTTACCATACAAATGAAGAAATGATATGAATTATTAACTTCAATTTATTATTAAGCTAATTTGATTAGGCAAAATTTAGGATTAATTATATTTTAATAAATTAATTATTAAGTCAAATTGAGAATTAATTATTTTGTTAGCAATAGACTAATTACTGTAGGTTTCACCAGTCATTTGGCCATTTTCCGGCGACAAATCCTTGTCTCTGCCAAGAATTGCAATATCTTGGAAATCAATATAGTTCAAGATTGTACATAAAAAAATAAACTTAGTACAGCATTAAGCTGGAGAATGCTCTTTTAATTATTCTGTAATATTGAGATTGGAGTCAGGAATTTGGGGAGTCAATGCCTCTCCTCTGTAAGAAGGCTGCGAAAGGTAGTAATTTACCTCATATTTATATTTAAGTTTTGTTGACTGGATCTGTGGGCTTGATTCATTTTGGCTTGAGGGTATCAGTGCCCAATGGTGCATCATTGGCCTGGAGGAAGAGATGTGGTGGGACTATCTGGGGTTCTTTTTAATGGAGACTAATTATATGTATCTGTAATGACGTGTTGAGAAGACGATGAAAGATTCCTTAACTATGAATAGAGGCTATACACCTTTTAGGATTTATTTTATTAAAAATATAAAGATTTGCTAGATGGATAAAACAGTCAATATATTTACAAATATTATTAATTTTTAAATAAAGGACTATAGAGAGAGAGGGAAAAAAAAAGAAAGAAAAAAAAGAAACATATGAGTATAATTACCCCTCATTATCTGTTAGTATGAATGCACTGTTGGCTTGGGCAGCATGGTGAGCCCATAACCAAATCAAGATTGAAAAGAGTCACTAGATTTTGTTTTATTTGATTTGACGAGAGAAATCAGTCGTCGGTTCAGTTACAAAAAGTCAACAACTGAAACCAAATTATAATTCAGTTAGCTTAGGTTTTTATCCATTTGAGTTTAGTTAAAACATAATTAGTTAGATCATATTAGCACATCGACAATGTAAGTCTCTTGGCCATCACTTAGTCATTACTTAATTATACTATTCATGGATTCTACGTCACTTTTTCTATCCATCACTTAACACTCTATCACTATCTAATCGTTTGGCCATCACTTAACTCTCATCTCTTATTATTTTTTTATTCTTTTTTATTTTATATATTCTAATTAAAATCATACACGAATAATTAAAAAATAAAATTTTTATAAAAATTAAGAAAATACATAATTTAAATAAAAGAAATTACATAATCAAAATATTTTTTTAAACATAATTTAGTATCTATAGATTAGCCTCCTTCAATCTCCCACCTTTTTTGGTAGGACGTCCCCATCAGTATACAACTCTGATCCCACCACTGTTCTTTCTTTTCATAGAACCTGCTCCACCTATTTTTCTCTTCCACATTTATGTTTGGGACCAGAGATAGCAATGGATCTTGAACCTGATTTGCTATTCATATTTTTAAGATCTGGGTCTTCAAAGATTTGGATCCCACAAATCCAAATCAAATCTAGACTTTTGGATCTGAATTTGGATTTTGATTTTTGAAATCCAGGTCTTCATCTACTATATACAATATGGTCATTTGTTGCCATGGGCTACAAGATAGTGAATAAAACAGGGTCTATGAATAGAATGACCTTTTCATTCATTACCTTGGTGATGGATAACTTACAAAGATTGGAAACCAATTTGCACTTGACTAGAGTAGTGCAATATGTTTGGTTCTCAATTTTAAGGTTGTAGTGAATTAAGTTCAAATGTTAATCATTCTGGATTAACAAGAGCAAATGTGCTGACTCTGACAGTATTACCAAATAATTTTTATAGTAAATAGATTAATGCTTTATATTCTCAGTCTCGGATCATAATGTGTTTTCAAAATCGACCATACATAATATTTAGCAATCATAATGTGGAAATATAGTAGGCTCCTAGTCAGCATTTAAATATTGAAACAGGAAGCCCAAATTCAATTGATCATTTACACAAAATAGCAAAAATCTTGTCTATATCTTTAAACTCCAAGTTATTAGCACATTCATATATTATTTTAGTCTAACTCAATAAGCAGACATTCATCATCAGAATTATATAACCTTCTAGCTAACTTATAGTTTCTAGAACTGATGTTAACTTTAAAGTTGCAATTACCAAAATAAATAAAAATAAAATGCATAGATGGCATGCATATCAACGTAGATACGAATTTATGATTTTCTCCAACTCCAAGTCACATATGCGTAGGTCTCATTCAATAACCAGCGGCAACAACAGAAATAATGATGATATCAGGAAGTGATGTTAGTGAAATGGACGATCACTCTGCTTGCCGAAGATGCCACGGCCATAAGTGGAAGAAATGACATCCCTGAGAAGTGGGTATTGCAGCAGCACGAAAGACGATATGGGCATAGAAGCAAGTGCACCAACTGCTATCAGAACCCACGCGTTCTTCCGCCCAAACACTAGATACACTGTCGAACTGAAAGCTATCATCATAGACAAGATGGAAAGGAAAAGGGTGAACAGACCAATGGATAGCCGCTTGGGCAGCGCATGCAGAAAGTCTTGTTCTGCATAGCGCGAGGTGAGGATGGACAAGAACATCAAGAGCGAAGTGGTGGATGTGAAGAGCGAAGCTGCATCTGAAACTGCAAATATTGTGAACGCACTTGATTTGGCGAACATGGGATAACCAGACTCTGATTGGTTGCCACCCGGAACTGTGATAGCTGCAGCAAACACAACGGTAACAATCAATGCTGCTGCAATAGTACACGAGTTAGCCGTATCTTTCATCCATTTCTCTCCTTCTATTTTCAGTTCTCTGTGTTCTTTTGTAAATATCATCTCAGCCGTTTCCCCGCTATGGTTTGGTAGTCCCCTGGTACAAGAATTAACCAACTTACGAGCTTCCTGTTTAATCACCATAAAACACAAGATAAGTTTTCTTTTTGTTGATTGCAATAAGATTGCTTGCTTCTATTCTATGTATAAATATGAATTTACCTGAAACCATTGTATTTCACGCTGCATCTGGAGAGCTGCGCCCGGGACTAAATTGAGCTTGTCAGGAGGTGCCAAACGTGCGGCCAAGTGAAGGATAGAGTTGCCAGAATTGTCGAGTTTATCTGCATAGTGGCATCTGTAGTTGCTGGTCTGATACATGAGATTAAAAACTTTCTCACAGCGGTTCTTGACGGCCAAGAGGAGAAAGTTCTGATTAGAAGAATTACTAAGATAAATTGCATTAGGAAATCTCCCTACAATTTCTTCTACAACATCATGATTTCCTGATTTGGCTGCTGCTGTAATGGTGTCCCCGCAGATGTTTAATACATTTTGGTAGTCTAACGATTCCATATGTCTGCATAAGCATTTCACAAGCTCTAATGCTTGCCCGCGCATCAATTTCTTTTCATGAATCCTATTAGTGCCAGGCGCTGAAATGGAAACGACAGAGATCAAAAAGCATGTTGTATATATAGATGCAGCTCGCATGAGTAGTAATATTTATTTATTACCCAAGTATTTGATAACTTGACGAAGAGTTGAGTGCAATTTTAGGACAAGTTTGCGCCAACTTGGAGGCTCTGTATCCGAAGGAGTCGAATTATCAAAACCATATTAGAATGTAAGAAACAGAAGAGTGAAGTTATTTTTGGGTGTGCACATGAATCACTTGCCTAGAATAGTTTGGTTCTCAATGTCGATTGATTGTGGCTTCTTATCCATCTTTAAAATACCTTCCATTTCAAAGTAGTACTCAGCAAAAATAGGGCCCATGGACAGGACTGTCAAATACAGAGTTAATTAACTTACACCAGTATATGGGACGTTTCCAAAAGCTGAGTTGATCGTCGACAGAGAATGCTGTGGCCTTGAGTGCTATCGTCGTCAAAACCTTACCAATAGACTTAGGATTCATACTGACCATATAGGGATACTTGCCAACCAAATCCAACGCCGTATCTTATCATATATATATAATTAGCAGCTGATTTGATCTTCAGAATGATTATGTATATCTTGATGAATTACTCACCGAAAAGGTCAGCAGTGATCATGAAAACTAGAAGCTTGAGGCCTCCATTACCAGCAAAGGGATTAATTGGGAGATTATCTTTAGTGTTGGAAATCAACAACTGAAGAATTTTCCTATGACCCCGTCCAGCTGCATAATGATGGGGGGATCCTTTGTCACTGTTTGAAAGGTAGAGCAACATAGGAAATCTGGTGACCAGTATCTTTGCGGCGTGGTAGTTCTCCGTTATCGCAGCAACGTGCAGTAGGTTATTTCCGACCGCATCTGTTATGGCTAATGAGTCTTCGGAGATCAAATTCAGCAGATTGGACACAAAGCTTTCCGACTTCCCAGCAGACACGGCGACGTTGAGTAGTGGTTCTGAAAGAAAGCCCATTCTCCATTTGACGGCGCCGGGGTCTTGATCCAGAATTTGTTTAGCCGTATCCCATTCACCCCTTAGTGCAGCTCTGTACAATGCCATTTCCTTCTGCCACTCCTCTCCTATTAATCACCATCATTAACTAACAAGTATATATAGATAGGTGAAATACGACAATTAAACATAACTTAGTTGGTAAAACGCTCGGGGAACATTATTGATCCTTAGATAAATAAATATACTAAGGGTTGGCGGCGTTGTTACCTTGGTAAGCCACGTCGACGGAAGGCGGAGGAGGCGGAGGAGTATGGGGAGGGGGAAAGCTCGCCACATCAACTGCGAAACTGGATTCTGGGAAGGCCGACGAGCTAGCCATGTATTCCTGTAGGCTACCTCGCTGTGAGTGAAGCAAGCTTCCTAATATATAATTTGGATCACTTGCAACATTTTAGTCTTTGTTTATATCCGACATATGTAGCTGGTCGCTCCGCGTTTCCTGTTGTATTATATTTAGATCTCTCATCTCTGTGAATGATCAGTTGTACCTACTGGCGCAATATTTATGCAACATCCAGCGTAATGAAAAGTATAAAATATAAGTTCAAATATTTGAAAATTATGAAACACGTATAGATCACCTTAATTTCAATTGTATTATTCAATGTTATTGTGAAATAAAATAAAAATTCCAATCTCCAGATCACGAAAACGACTCTGTACACAGTTAATGTCAACTTGAGGGCCTGGGTCTACCAACTATGGTTGTATGCCACCTATGTAATAAATACATTTTTAATCAGGTAATGCTTAAAAGTTGCACAAGGTGAACTTTCTTATATATAATTTGGGAAAACTTGTGTTCAGATATTTGAAAAATGGGCTACCTACTGAGATGTCATCATGTCAATAAAGGAAAAAGAATTCGGACAACCGAGGGATTCTTACATGTAGATGTGGAATTTATATTTCACTTGCTTATATAAGATGTGGTACTTTGATTTTGGGAAAATTTATTTATGAAATTATGAAATTTGGTTAATTTGATTTATTTTTTACTTTTTAAATTTTGAATGATAAATTATGAAATTTAAAAAATTCGGACCCACATCAATTTTTTCTGGCAAATGCAATGTTGAATTAGTACTAACGTGTATTAATATACTGACATGGATGACTAAACGACGTCGTCATATTTTAAGCCTAAGAAACTAAAAAAAAAAAACTGCCTAAGAAACTAAAAAAAAAAAACTTGCTCCACTCTCTCTGCTCCCTATTTCTCTCTCTCTCTCTGTGTGTCTAACCTACATGCCGCCCGACCACCGCCACCACCCTCAACACCATCAATTCAATCCACGGCCAAAATTCAATCCATAATCAGAATCGCCCCTTATTCAATTCAATCAACAACCAAAATTCCAATTCTCGAAACCCTGCTCGCCAACACCACAGCCTCCGCCCGGCTCACGGCGCAGCCGTTGCCGCTGACACCACACCACCCACGCTGCCGCCTTCCACTCCCCCTCCTACCGCAAAGACACTTACTTCACCTCCCACCTCAACCGTCCGAACAAAAATCCCTCCGCCCAAATCCCACATCCACCCCCAATTCACCCAAAAGACCACCCAAATCTCGTTATTTTCTACTTGAAGGTGGGTAATTTGCGACTCCACCATTAATTTCTACAATCGATTGCTTGTGGAGGAAGAGCTGAAGCTAGAAAGGTCCGTCCAAATAGCCGTCGTCAGCGCATTCTACTGCTCATTTCGGCCCAATATCTGCCTCGTTAGATTATGCTCTGGATTGTCCTCCATTTTCACCGACGGCCGCTGACTCAGAAAGTAATCGATTTAGGACCAGAATCTTGAATTTTTGGGGATTTTTCTGAGTAATCGATATTAGGAATTGGGGGCAATGTATACAATTTGAGAGTAGATACGAGAAAGAGAGATGATAGGATCGGGAGATAGAAGGCGGCTGAGTGTGGTAGTAGTAGGGCCGACCTTGGTTGTAGTTTAGCATTTGGAGTACTAGAGGACACTTTCATACAACAAATGCTTTAAAGGCTCAAATATTGATACATAGCTTCTTCACAGGTAAGAGGATAAAACCTACCAACGTATCAACCCCACTAAATGATCACACGCAGGCGTACTCAATGGCGAGCTGCCAGATCAAGAAGTTCCTTGTATTCAGTAGCAGTTGAGGATTCCAGGCACATACTATGAGAGCATTCAAACACAAAAAATACTCGCTGTCTTCAACTCGTTTATATAAGAATCTCTCTCCTTTCCAGTATTCCAGTGGGCTCATCCTAACTCTTTTGCTTCTTCTCACTCCATATAACAGAACCTAGAGAAGAAGGGGAGATGTGAGGGACAGAGAGTGACATATAAATGTTAATCATTCTGGATTAACATGAGCGAATGTGCTGACTCTGACAGTATTACCAAATAGATTTTATGGTAATCAAATTAATGTTTTATATTCTCAGTCTCAGATCACAGTGTGTTGTCAAAGTCGATCATACACAGTATTTAGCAATCATAATGTGGAAATATAGTAAGCTCCTGGTCAACATTTATATATCATTTACACAAAACAACAAAATCTTGTCTATTTAGTTCATATTTTATTTTGATCTAACTCAATACGCAGACATTCATGTGTGCTTGTTAGTCTAACATCAATGTGATTAATGTCTTAGGTTCAAATTAATCGTGATGTGATCTTTAACTTTAATGTTGCGATTACCAAAATAAAATAAAATAAAATGCATAGATGGCATACATATCAACATAGATACAAATTTCTGATTTTCTCCAACTCCAGGTCACATAAGCGTATGGTCTCATTAAATAACCAACGGCAACAACAGAAATAACGATGATATAAGGAAGTGATGTTAGTGAAATGGACGATCACTCTGCTTCCCGAAAATGCCACGGCCATAAGTGGAAGAAATGACATCCCTGAGAAGTGGGTACTGCAGCAGCACGAAAGACGATATGGGCATAGAAGCAAGTGCACCAACTGCTATCAGAACCCACGCGTT
>JAYDZE010441458.1:0-16373 GCA_034509125.1 Monilaria moniliformis | reverse complement strand
CAGAGAATGATAGTTCTTAGAGTTATTAATACATAAGCACCTCATAAAGCATGCTTTCTAGTATACAACCCCAACAATGATCTGGTTAGAATTTGAATTCTATGTGTTGAACGTGAATTTAGGATCTGTATATGATTATTAAATTGTGATTCCATCTTTGGTAGCATTTGAAAAGCATGATATCTGTGTTTTATGCCCCGTGCTTGAGTGTGTTCATTTGGTATAGTTGGCATGTCATATGATAACAATACTACATTATATGTTGATCACTTGTCTTCTAAATAACCAAAGTGAGAATCATCTGATATATGACATGCGCCCTTCGGGGCTGTCTTGACGTGGTCGGCTCGCCGGCGTGCGAGCCGTTGATGGAGCCGAAGGCAGCCCCCTTGCCGCCTCGTCTGTCACCGAGATAAGTCGTGGCTCACCTCTTTAAGTTCAATTTCATGTTTATTTTTTTCAGCTACATGTTTGTGTGTTATTGGTTGCATGCGTGCATTTGTGTTTATTGAATACTTGGAGTATGTTTTTGTGGTGTTATAATTTTATACATGCTATGTTGTTAGGGATATTAGACAGCCTTATATTGCTTTAAATTTCATGCTAAAACATGCTTGAAGTTATTGAAAAAGATTGGAGATCATACCTTGATGTATTAGAATTTTGAAATCTCAATTATCCTCAAAGTCTCCTCTTGTTTGCTTGTTTTTATTATGAATTGCGTGTCTTGTGCTTATGGACTTGAGGTGTTGGATACGTTGGAAGGTGGCTGGAAATTGTTGGCTAAAGTATATGTAAATGGTTCTCCATTTGGTGTTGTTTGATGTTGGATTTGAGGGGCTAGGCATAGCCTTAACTTGAGGTCATGCTCCTTACGTCACTTGTATCACTTCTACTACATTGGAGCATAATTTGTCATGCTTTGACCATGCTTCCAACCTTCCTACGTTACAATATCCTACTATTCACTTTTGGTTGATTTGCATATTATTTTATTGGATTGGCAAGATGTGGTTTTGTTAACTTATTTTCATTACTTTGGTTATACTTAATGCATTATTTGGAGTTTAAGTATGTGAATAAAACTAACTCTCTTCTTTCTTTTTCTTCCTTGTTTTGTAGGGATTTTTAAGTGAAAATCGGGGCCATCTAGGATGCACGGTGGTTGCTCGGGGCACCGCGGCTGCCCAACGAGGGGCTGTCCGTCGCCTCGTTGTTCCCATATTTTCATTCCTGAAGTGTACAAATGTAGATTAGTTTGTATTTTTTATATAGAGACTTCTATTGTAATCCATTTTCTTTGTCTCCATTTGTGTACTGTCCTAATATTTGTACTATTTTCAATCAATAATAAAAGGTATTACATTTTCTTTCATTACTCTTTAATTTATGTTTATTTAGTTAATTTATTTCTTATTTAATTATTTCATTTGGAAAATAAGAATAAAAAGAGAATTCACAACATTTTCTAATTTTATTTCCCAAGTAAAACAAAAAAATAAAATTTCTTTCCAATTATAAATACTTGAGCGCGTATTAATATCAACTAATAGCGCGTAATGACAATCATTATATTCTACCCCTTTAAAAGAATTTTTGTCCCGATTTTTGCATAAGTTCAGGCGAATAATTTAAGGTATCTTTCCTTTATCTTATCTTCTAATTCCCACGTGGCCTCGCCTTGGCAATGGTGTTTCCGCAAGACTTTCACCGTAGTGGTTGCCTTCCTTCTTAGCTGTTGCACCTTTCGATATAAGATGGCTTCAGGTCTCTCTTCATAGCTAGATTCGAGTTTAAGACTATTTTTTCTTATGAATCACGTGATTTGGATCATACACATACTTTCTAAGTTGAGACACGTGGAAAACTTTGTGCACGTTTCTGAGATTTAGCAGTAACGCCAAACGGTATGCCACTGGACCCATTTTTTTGAGAATCTTGTAGGGTCCAATGAAATAAGGTTTCAGTTTTCCCTTGATGCCAAATCTAGTTATCTCATTGGAAGGAGACACTTTTAGGAAAACCTTGTCTCCTACGTTAAATTTTAGCTCGGTTCATCGGGTATCTGCATAGAATTTCTGCCAATCTTGTGCCCCCTTGATCCTTTCTCGAATTTGTCGTACAATCTCGATCATCTCGCCTACAGAATTTGGCCTGACATTCTCTTTTCGCCAACTTTATCCCAGTAAAGCGGTGATCTGCATTTCATTCCGTACAAGACTTCGTATGGCGCCATCTCAATGGTCACTTGATAACTGTTGTTGTACATGAACTCTATCAGAGGTAGAACTGACTCCCAACCGGTCAAGCACAATAGCTCTGAGTATGTCTTCAAGAGTCTGAATCATTCTCTCCTTCAAAAGTGAGGGCATTATAAGCTTCCTCACAATAATTCCCATGTTTACTCTCCTCACTCTTAGCCTTATATTCTCCAGAACTTCGTCATTTCATTGTGCATCTATGATACAGCTTCTCAAATCAGGTTCCACCACAAGAGTGGCCATTTTTCCTTTCACTGTTTCAGGTGCTCATATCATTCCAGGCTTAACTTGCTAAATTCTTTTAGTAGTTCTTCCTCTCGAGTGAAAAGAGTTGTGAGATGTTGAATTTTTTGACTCAAAGCATCGACTACTATGTAAGCTTTGCTCGGGTAGTAGTTTATGCTGCAATCGTAGTATTTTACTAATTCGTGCCATCTACGTTGCCGCATGTTTAGATCTTTTTGCTCAAAAAAGTATTTGGGGATTTTGTGATTAGTGAAAATTTCACACCGAACACCATAGATGTGGTGTCTCCAAATTTTCTATTTTGCATCAGGACGCAGCCGAGTCCATTTTTGGACGCATCAGTGTAAATGACGTAGCCTATATCCGGTTCTGGAACTGCTAGTATCGGTGCGGTGGTTAGCTTTTCTTTCAAAAGTTGGAAGCGCTGCTTACATTCCGACATCCAAGTGAACTTAATGCCCTTTTTAAGTTGTTGTGTCATCGATTTAACTGTTTTAGAGAATCCCTCGATGAATCTCCTGTAGTAGCCACATAATCCTAAGAAATTTTGAATTTCGTTAGGAGTGGTTGGCGACTTCCATTTCTATACAGCCTCGACCTTTGCTGGATCTTCTCAAATTCCTTTCGCAGCACTATGTGTCGAAGGAAATTTACTTCGTTGAGCCAAAATTCGTACTTGTTGAATTTGGCATAGAGATTCCTTGTTCTCAACGTCTCCAAGGTGGTTCTTAAGTGTTCCTTGTGTTCCCTCTTATCCTTTGAATAGATGAGTACATTGTCTATGAAGACTAGGATAAACTTATCTAAATAAGGATGATATACACGGTTCATTAGATCCATGAATATTGCGGGTGCATTTGTCAGTCCGAAAGGCATTACTACAAACTCGTAGTGGCCGTATCTGGCCGTCTTGGGTATGTCTTCTGATCAAATCCTCAGCTGGTGGTAGCCTGACCTCAGGAGTCAGGTTTATTTTTGAAAACACACCGGCTCCCTTGAGCTGATAGAAGAGATGGTCGATTCTAGGCAATGTGTACTTGTTTTTTATGGTGAGATTATTTAACTCTCGATAGTTTGTACACATTCTCAAAGTCCCATTTTTCTTCTTTACGAAGAGTATTGGTGCTCCCCATGGTGATACGCTAGGTCTTTATAAAACCTAGGTCTAGGAGTTCTTGCAGTTGCATCTTGAGTTCTCCTAGTTCTTTCGATGCCTAAGTATAAGGTGTCTTTGATACCAGGGCAGATCCAGGTTCTAAATCGAAGGAGAAATCCAATTGCCTTTCCAGTGGTAAGCCTGACAGAGTGTCGGGAAACACGTTTGGGTACTCACGTACCACTTCTACGTCATCGACTCTTCTTTCTTCTTTCGGTTCCTCATCCAGGTAAACAAGGTAGGCTGGATGGCCTTTCCTTAACAAAGTAGCAGTTCTTAGCGAAGAAATGATGGATTTTCGCCTGTTCATACTGATACTGTGAAAACTCGTGGGTTCATTTCTGGGAGGTTGGAAAGAAATTTGCCTTTCGTTGCATAGGATGATGACGTAGTTCTCGGCTAGCCAATACATTCCTAGGATTACGTCAATATCCCACATCAACATAATCCTTACGTTGTTAGCCACAACCCTAAGTTCTCTCAGCGTAATTTCTTAATTTGAACAGGTTTTTATGATTTCCATTACTCCCCCAACAGGTTAAATGTCACTCGCATCCTAGGCTCCATTCGTTCTATTTTGAGTCCTAGGGTATCTATGCAATCAGTAGATGTAAAGGAGTGCGAAGGGCACGTATCAAACAGAAGGGTAACATGTATATCAAGCATTTTCCCATACCTGCTAAGTTCATTTGGTCTCTTTTCGACTGCTTCTGCCTTAGTGCGTATGCTCTGGCCTGCATGGGGAGTTTCTGTCGCTGTTGTTGCTGGTATTGCGGTGGCTCCCGTTGTTCGTTCATGGTTGAGTTTGCAGTGCTCGCAGTTGTGGGCGCTGGGCTGAAGAGTGTGGTCTTGCCCCTCCTCCCGCGAACCTAGTTGGGTAGTCTCTCGCAAAGTGGCCGCTCTTTCCATAGTTAAAACAATTGTTTGTCCCTGCCTTGCAAATTCCACTGTGCATCTTGCTGCACTTGGGACACGGGTTTAACTCCTTGCTGGTCCCCCCACTGGGTTGGGAGCAGTCGGTTTTGCGTGTGCCTGTGCCCGGCTGGGTCCTTGCCATGGCCGTTTGTTCTCCGGCGGGCCTCGTACACCATCCCACTTATGCTTGTCCTTATGATGGTGAGAGTGTGTCTGTGGGTGAGCCTGTGTTGTTACCGATGTGGGTCTTTCTCCTGGCATTGCCACTTCCATGTCCAGAGCTCGACTAAGAGCTTCGGGGTAAGACAAGACCCCATGGCTAACCAATGCCATCCGTATCTCGTGTTTTAGTCTAGCATAAAATTCATCAGCCATCTTTTCCTTCGTGTCTACCTGGTCTGTAGCATATCGGGACGTGTCGCAAAAAACACGATCACACTCGTTGACTAACATCCTTCCCTGCTTGATATTGTAAAATTTTCTTTCCTTCTTCTTCTTCTGGTAGCTCTTAGGGATATATTTGTCGTGAATTCTCGTCTTGAATTGCTCCCAGGTCAAGTTGGCAAGTTTTTCTGGGGTCATCGTTTTCTTGCGTGCTTCCCCCAGAAATCGGCAGATCCTGTCATTTGAAAAGATACGCAAGTGATGCGCTCTTGGTCTGTGCATCGTAAGGCGTCAAAGATACGCTCCATGGCACGTATCCATGTTTTAGCCTCAGCAGGGTTCCCTATCCGATTGAATACTGGAGGTTTCTCTCTCAGGAATAACTCATCTATTCTACGCTCGGGTGGGGGAAGTGGTGGGGTTAACTCACGTCGCTCCTCATGACCCTGGTATTCCTGGTCCTGTTCTCTCCCACGTCCTCCTAGTCACCCTGCTCTTCTCAGAGGCATCCTGCTTTTATTCAACATTTAACTTATTAGGGTGCTAAGTCTTTTTCATAAATTTATTAATGGGAAGATTCTAAATCTTCTAAACAGTTGCGAGGGCAATATTATCACAAAAATGCATAAAAATGGATAAAACTCATGGATGGATTCTCCAAGGACTGTTCAAAGCTGTGTAGGTTTAAAAGTCGTATATATATAAGAGAAAACTGCCTCGACGAGGACTTCTTTACATTTCCAAAATTAAAAAAAAAGTGAACTACCCCGAGTACATAACACGATGCTCCGTCTCTATGCAGACCATCAACAAAAGTACTCAGCCACGGGACATCTGTCTACTTATGTCTCTATGCTTTAATCAAAAGAATGGGCTATAATATCACTACAGAGTCAATCCCGTGGGAAATACTATCTCCGTCTACTAAACTATAATACTGAAAGAAACATTAGAACGGCCTACTCATGTGCTCTATTTCTGACATATATGTGGCATGTCATAATTTGTGTAATGTATAGACATGAATCGTGTTTAACTTTTGTGCATATATTGCACTTATATATATATATTGTTTGTTTTTATAGGACTATTTATTGGTATTGAAAATATATATTCGAATTTAGTTGACAAATTTTTTGATTAAAAATAATGACGATGATAATAATAGTATTATATTCAAAAAATTCGTAAGTTTATCCGATCGTGATATCACTTATTCGGTTATTTAGTAATCAAGTAAGGGGTGTTACAAGTTTGGTATCAGAGCTTAGGTTTAGGTGGTTCTAGGACTAAATCATTTCAGATCTGTGTATAGAAACATGCCACTTAGGATTTGAATTGTGTTTATATCAGTGACTTGATGCAGCTGCTATTCATAATCAGATATCCAGATATCGAATGATGAAGCCCAGAGTAGAGCACATAGTTCTCAGTCTTAGGAGTCCCCTTTCTGCTTCAGCATATTCCCATCACATGATAATATGTTATTTTGCAGACCTTAGCAAATGCACTCCGACAGATAGCTGGGTCTATGCCGAGTCATCATACCTCTGCCATTGAAAGACTTCATAAATTTCGAGCAGAGGAATTCGGGGAAAAGAAGGATGACGATCCGACCAAGGCAGAATATTGGTTGGATCAACTTCAGTGAATATTCACCATTATGTCTTGTACTCCATAAGAGAAGTTATAATGCGTTGTAGCTCTACTGAAAGATGAAGCCTACATGTGGTGGATGAGCATCGTACAAATTGTTGTACCAGAGACAATATCGTGGAATTTCTTCATGAAGGAGTTTCGCAAATGATATGTAGAAGTGCAGTACATGGAAGACCGAATGAGAGAGTTTCTTAATCTCGTATAAGGAGACATGAGAGTCTTGGCGTATGAACTGAATATCAACGTCTAGCCTGATATGCATGGGTAATTGTACCTAATGATTCAAAGATGTGTCGGAGATTCGAGCGAGGATTGAACAATAACATTCAGAGATCAGTTATGGGATCATAAGCGACAGATTTGACAAAATTATCGGGGTTGGCACAGGATATTAAGAAGTTAATTTCTAAAGAGGAAGTGGAAAAGAGAAACCAAGATAAATGCAAGAGAGCTACAACATCTTCTCATTTTATGTCACGATCTGGGAAGAGGTTTAGAGACTCCAGGAGGACTGGACTTTCAGTACCAACACGTTTCCCGCGATGAGGGCAAAGTCAGAGATCTGAATTCAGATCGAGGTCATAGGCACTTCAGTGGCCAACACATGATGATTTGATGTAATACCAATATGCGTGCATTATGGAAGATGTCACCGGGGCAAATGTTGTAGACTATCTGGAACATGTCTTTGTTGTGGATCAAAGGATCATTTCCTGAATGATTGTCCGAGACAACCAGGTGCCCCATCGACTACATCAATGATATCTGAGCCTACGATTCAGAGAGGTCGTAGGCTAGGTCAGGGATTCAGGACATGAAGAGGTCAGAGACCAGCATCCGAGTCCACCTCCAAACTAGAGCAGAGAGCCCCAACTCGTATCTATGCTATCCGATCCCGTGAGGAACAGGATTCACCCAACATCATACTAGGTATATTTATATTATTCGATATACCTGTCACAGCAATAATTGATCTTGGCTCTACACATTCTTATATCGACACAAAACTTATACAAGAATATACTCTATCTTTAGAAAAGACTGATTTTGATATAGAAGTTTCTAATCCCCTTGGGAAAAGCGTAGTGGTGAACCGAATCTATAGAAAATGTCCTCTCAATATCCAAGGATACTTCTTTCCAGCCAATTTGATGGAATTACATTTCCATGAGTTTGATATTATTCTGGGAATCATTGGCTATGTGTTCATCGTGATGTAGTTGACTGCTGTCATAAAAGAATGACACACCATACGGCATACGGGCACGAAGTACTAGTGACAAGTGAAAGATCAAATTATCTCACTAATATGATATCAACTAACACAACTCATAAACTAGTGGAAACAGATTGTGAGGTGTACTTAGCCTCCATCCTGGATACTCGATTATCAGACCCGAAATTGAATAAAATATCGGTAATAAATGAATATACCGATGTGTTCCCAGAAGAACTACCTGTGTTGCAACCAAAACAAGAAGTTGAATTTTCTATTGAGGTGATACCAGGTATATTGCCAATATTGATGGCTCCTTATCGAATGACTCCCACTGAATTGAAAGAGTTAAATGCTCAACAACATGAATTGCTAGATCAAGGATTTATACGACCGAGCATATCACCTTGGGGAGCACTAGTATTCTTTGTGAGGATGAAGGATGGATCGATGAGACTGTGTATTGACTATAGGAAACTGAATAAAGTGACGATAAAAAACAGATACCCATTGCCAAGAATTGATGATTTATTCGATCAGCTAAGGGGAACGAGTCTATTTTCAAATATTGATCTTCGATCAGGGCATTATCAGCTGAAAGTCAAGGATTCTAATGTCCCCAAAACAACTTTCATTACATGTTATGGTCATTATGAGTTCAGGATTATGACATTTAGGCTAACATCCCTGTTGCTTTTATGGATATGATGAATCGAGTTTTTCAATCATACCTCGATCAATTTGTGATAATGTTTATTGATGATATCTTGGTGTACTATAAAACCAAAGATAATCACGAACAACACTTGACGATGGTTTTGTAGACGCTGAGAGAGAATAAATTGTTATGCAAAACTTAGCAAATGTGAATTCTGGCTAACAGAGGTTGCATTTGTGGGTCATATTGTGTCAGCTGAAGGAATTTGTGTGGATCCGAAGAAGATTGAAGCTATTGTAAAGTGGAAACCTCCAAAGAATGTCTTAGAAGCTTTCTTGGATTAGCCGACTATTATCGAAGATTTGTGAAAGGATTTTCAATAATAGTGAAACCAATAACTTCACTAATTCATAAGAACATCCCATTCAGCTGGAGTGACAAGTGTCAAGCAAGTTTTGAGAAGTTGAAAACGATACTTACAGGGGCGCTAGTACTGATTCAACTTGAAGCAGGTAAGGAATATACAATATTTAGTGACATATTACATAACGGATTGGATTGTGTATTAATGGAAGAAGGCAAAGTGGTTGCATATGTTTCAAGACAGTTAAAGGCTCACAAGAAGAACTAGTTGACACATGATTTAGAATTAGCAGCAATAGTCTTTGCTTTGAAGATTTAGAGACACTATCTCTATGGTGAAAATGCTATATATACACTAATCATAAGAGTCTCAAGTAATTGCTTCCACAAAAATAACTTAACTTGAGACAGATAAGATGGGTTGAACTTCTCAAAGATTATGATTATCTTATTCATTAGCATCCAGGCAAAGCGAATGTAGTGCCAAATGCACTTAGTAGGAAATCAATCTCGGCTTTAAAAGCTATGCATACTCAATTGGAGACACTCAATAATGGTTGTCTTTTGGCAGAACTGAGAATGAAGCCAACTCTAATTCGAAGAGTTAAAGATTCCCAGAAGACTGATAAAAAGTTGAAAGTCAATTTGGAGCAAATTGGTAAAGGTGAAACACATGGATTTGAACAAAGCGTGAGGGATATTTCTGTTTCATAAAAAGATTATGTGTGCCAGATGACGAAGGACTTAAAAATGAGGTACTCTAGGAAGCGCATAACAACTCATATTCAATGCATCCTGGGAACAACAAAATGTATCATGACGTAAAAGAATTCTATTGTTGGTCAGGTATGAAAAGAAATATCACTGAGTTCGTGTCTAAATGCCTATATGTCAGCAAGTTAAAGTCGAACATCTCGTGTCTAAATGCCTGACATGTCAGCAAGTTAAAGCTGAACATCAGGTTCCATCTGGATTGTTACAGCCAATTACTATACCTGAATGGAAATGGGATCGAATCACGATGGATATTGTGACAGGTCTACCAATGTCACATTGAAAGAAGGACTCAATATGGGTAATTGTTGATCGATTAACCAAGTCGGCTCATTTTCTTCCTGTGAAGGTAAATTTTTCACTGAAAAAGTTAGCCGAATTATACATAAATGAAATTGTAAGATTACATTGAGTGCCTATCTCCATAATATCTAATATAGATCAACGATTCACTTCGAGATTCTGGAATAAACTGCAAGAAGCTTTAGGTTCTCGATTAAATTTTGGCAAGGCTTTTCACCCTCAGGCTAATGGACAATCAAAACGAGTAATTCAGATTTTTGAAGATATGCTGCGAAGCTGCATTATATATTTTGAAAGTAGTTGAGAGAAATATTTGTCGCTGGTCGAATTCGCATATAATAACAGTTATCAATCAAGTATTCAGATGGCTCCATACGAGACACTCTATGGTCGTAAATGTCGAACACCATTATGCTAGACAGAATTGAGTGAGAATAAAATTATGGGATTTGAGCTGATACAAGAAACTGAAGAAAAAGTTTGAATGATACGAGACAGACTAAAAACGGTATCAGATAGACATAAGTCCTATGTTGATTTTAAAAGAAAGGATATCAAATTTAATGTGGGCGACATAGTGTTTCTGAATGTTTCTCCTTGGAGGAAACTACTTCAGTTTGGAAAGAAGGGAAAATTGAGTTCGAGATTTATTGGACCATATGAGATACTTGATCGTGTAGGTCCAATGGCTTACCATGTTGCTTTACCACATGAGATGGAAGAGATTCATAACATATTCCGCGTGTCTATGTTGAGAAGATATCAACCAGATCATTCTTACGTCATTCAAGTTGAATCAATAGAGGTTCAACCTGATTTGACTTATGAAGAAGAACCAGTTCAGATTTTGGCTCGAGAAATTAAAGAGCTCATAAATAAAAAGATGCCGTTAGTAAAAGTCCTTTGCAAAAGTCATAAAGTGGAAGAAGCCACGTAGGAACCTGAAAAATTCGAATATTAATTATAATAGAAACTTAGATAATTTAAGAATTTTTTAATCGAAAATTTAGAATTTTATTGGAATTAATTTAAGCTGATAAGATTTAGAAATTTAAACATTACCTAGTATCATAAATTAAGTTAATTGATAATTGTATTAGTGTTTTATTTTGAAAATCTTAATATGTGTTGTTTTAATTAAATTATATCAATTGATAAGATTATATAATTAATTACAATTAAGTAATATTAATTAAGCTATTTTCTTATGTGATAAGAAGGATTGGGTCGAAATTTTGCAAGTATGTGGTTTAGTATAAGATTCATATTAAATAAACTTAAGCCTATTCTTGGGCCCAAACGTGTGGGCCCAAACGTGTGGAATGGGGATGAAAAAAAGTCGTGCCATTTAGGATGCCACACACGGAAAAGAAAAGGACATATGTCAACATCATAGTTCCCCCACTTGTCTATATTTTTTACTAATCAAAGTAATGGAAATTAAAAGAGCTTGTTCCTCTCTCATCTTGAGAGAATTGAGCAGAAGTTTGAAATCATAATGTGAGGGAGCCGAGAGTTTGTAGAAGTAGAAGTTGAAATTTTGGTTAATTGGCTAATTGATTTCATCTTGTAGATTGTAAGTAATTGAAATCTATACAGAAACTAAATGAAAAACTCTAGATTAATGCACTGAAACAACCTAGAGTTTTAGAGTGAAAGTTATGATTTTTGGTTAGATTGTTCTTGTGAATTGAAATTTTCAAAGTTATATAGAAATTAAACAAATGCGAACTTGGATTGAAGTAGTGTAACTAAAGCTATTAAAATAGGAAAGGGAGAATGGATCGTAAGGTATATATTGGAAAATTAGATAGAAGGAAAAAACTAACAAGAATTTGGGCTAAATAATTAGGCTACGACAAATAAATAAATTTTAATGGGCCAAAACTTATAAAGTAATGAGCTAGAAAATTTACAAAGAATTGGACTTAAGTAATAAAAGACAAATGGGCCACAATAATGTTGTGGGGGAAAAAAGGAAATATGAGCCCAAATTTAAATGGATTGATACCATACACTAGCCCAATACAAATAAATTAAAAAGGTTAATAATTAAGCTCAATTTGAAAGAATTGAAATGAAATATTAAAATTATTTTCTAACAGAACTAAAATAAGTTTATTAGAAATACGCTAACTAGTGTCTAGTTAAAGGGTAGTTCTTGAGACCTAATAAGAAAGGTTTAAAATATATAATAAAATTTAATAAGTGATAAATATTTTGAAAATAAAGTGAAACATAAAAGTAAAATGTTATTTAGTGTTTATAATTATTAATTATATAACATTATTGATTTGTATAAAATATTATTTAAGGTGATCATGCCTCGAGCAACATCCGAGGAAAGAATAAGGTGCAAGAGTAGGACGAGCACCTAATTATGACATTTTTGCTTCATGAGGTAGTGTATTTATTATACGTTAGGTCTTTTTTTCTTGAATTAAATTATGTGATTGCATATAGAATAGAAATTGTTAATAATATCAATTATGATATGCCTGTATGCTACTTCTGGTTAGAATTTGAATTTTATGTGTTGAACGTGAGTTTAACATCTGAATATGATTATTAAATTGTGATTCGATATTTGATAGCATTTGAAAAGCATGATATATGTGTTTTATGCCCCGTTCTTTAGTGTGTTCATTGGTTACAGTTGGCATGCCATAGGACAACAATACTTCATTATTTGTTGATTACTCTTCTTCTGGATAACCGAAGAGGGAATCATCTGATTTTTGACAAGCGCCCTTCAATGCTGCCTTGACGTCGTCAATTCGCCGACGTGGGAGTTGTCGACGGAGCCGATGGCAGCCCCCTTGCCGCCTAGTCTCGACACCGAGATCAGTCATGGCTAACCCCTTTAAGTTCGATTACATGTTTATTTTTGTCAGCTACATGTTTGTGTGTCATTGGTTGCGTAGATGCAATTGTGTTTGTTGAATACTTGGAGTATGTTCTTGTGGTGTTAACATTTTATAGATGCTATGTTTTAAGGGGTATTGGGCAGCCTCCTATTGCTTTAAATTTCATGCTAAAACATGCCAGAAGTTATTGAAAAAGATTGGAGAGCATACCTTGATGCATTGAGATTTTGAAATCTCAATTATCCTCAAGGTCTCCTCTTGTTTGCTTGTTTTTATTTGAATTGTGTATCTTGTGCTTATGGACTTGTGGTGTTGGATTCGTTGGAAGGTGGCAAGAAATTGTTGGCTAAAGTATATATAAATAGTGTTGGGGTTGTATACTAGAAATCATGTTTTACGAGTTGCTTATGTATTAATAACACTAAGAACTATCATTCTCCGATTCTTGTGAAGAGATATTATTTGTTACATTTTTTGCCTTTTATAATCTGTTGATTATATTGTGAACAAATATAATCTATGATTATAATTGAGCAAACAAGTCTAGGTCTTTGGCATTGTAGATTGAATGGTGGTCAGGTCATCGCTAAAGGTCTCTCAGTTGATGCCTTTGTGAAGAAAACTAAGTTTCACAACCTATACAGACTTGGACGATCTATCATGAAAGGTTGTAGCGTCAGTCCAAATGTTTACTAACCTTGGTAAACAAATTACACTAGTGAGGTATAGCACTGCAGGATTCACGTTGAGATAAGTCTTTTTTGCTGATTAATGAAAGACGAGATCTCGGGGATTATTATTTCTGAATCTTTATATATAACATTCAGCATACATTATTAATTATGCACTGGTTTGACTTATCAAAAGGTGCGGGTTTTTCGTAACCCGAGAATCATGATATCTTGGGAAGTGGTAATTAATATCTAGCGATGCTAGGATTGTTATTGTATTGAATCGTATCTTGGAGTACCAGGTTGATAATATCACCAAAAGGTGTTCGAGAAAGAGAATTTATTATACGAAACCGTACCTATTGAAATTTATTCCAGTATAATAAATAATGTTCTTGAACTAGACTACTCTTGGTAAAAAATATTAATTAATTAAAGCTAACAACATTCTTAAATTAATTAATGGATATTAGAATCTTAAACACGGAAAATAAATTAAATAAAAAGGAAGCCTAGATTATTCGTAATTTGGACTTGGATGCGTAGGTCAATATTAATTTCTATAGTGATCCAAATTAATATTCTATTGAATTAAATTGGGGCTAATTTTATTAATAAAAGCCTAATAGGGAGATTTGTTTGAATTGCATGAATAATTAAATTCTGAACATCAATCTATGGGATCCCGATTTTTGGAGAATCCTCATCAATCTCCCCCATCAATTGGTATCAGAGTCAGATCATAGGCTCCGATGTTTAAAATTTGATTTGTTTTTCCTGGGTTATCTGCAGCTGTGCATGTTTTTCAGATTTGGTTTGTGTGAATTTAATTTCTGCAACTAATCTGAATTTGCATTGAATTGAATGCAATTAAATTTATTTTTGTTCTGGTCTTGTTTTTCAAGAATTGTAAATCCACGGGAGTTGACCACGGTAGAATTGGATGTTTTTCGTTTATTTCTTGTAAATTAAATATAACTGGAACAAAAAATCAAACAAAGAACACGAAGAACACAAAGAACGTCAGGTCCGGGCCACGGCACATGTGTCACGGAGCTCCACTCGACAACGTTTAGATTTCACGTTATATCAAAACGGCTTCGAAAAACCTAAGGATTCGATAAGAAAAAATGTTTGAAAAATCGAAACGGGGTCCAAACGACGTCAAACGAGCGTGAAGTCAAGCCACCACCTCAAGGACAGGGCGATAGTGTGAACCAACAGGTCGCCGGACACCCCATGGAGGTAGAGGCAGCAGAAAACGGTAGTGGTTGTCCGGAAATCAAGCTCTAGGGTTTGTGTTTCAAGATGGTCAACATGCTGTCTTTGACGTGAAATTCGAGGCAAATCTGGACCCGATCAATGATAAGATAAAGGTCTATTGCAAGCTTGGTCCGAGATGAGTCGAATGGGACCGGTGGTGTAGTCGGTGGCATCATGAGTTGGCCGAAAAATGAATCGCGGTGGCCTAGGGTTCAAGAAAACCCTAGCCGCGACCCACAACCTCTCTCGCTCGATTTCCGGCGACACGACGGGTTTCTCCATGGACGTCCAGCTTCAATTGACACGGCGTGGTCTTGACTTTGACCAGGACCTGTCATCGTCTATTAATTGCCGGAGACGGTGAATTCAGACGACGCATAAACCAGACAGCGACACCTTAGGGCTTTTGAAGCCCATGGCCTGGGCTTCACAAACCATGTGATGGCCGGCATCGTATCATGCCGAAGATGGTGAATTTCATGAGTGGATCCGGCGCCGTCAAGTCGGGAAAAGAAGCGCACGTTTCTGATGAAATTCCCACCGGCGGATGTCGAATTGACGGGTGAGTGACTAGGTCTTTTGAAGCCCTTGATCATGGCAACAAGTTCCTACCAGTTGTTAGCTTTGAAGTTTACCGTCATCGGAGAAGACGAACACGACCCGTCTTATTCCCGCGAAGCACAGAACTTCCCTGTGTAATGCACGGCTGAGATGGACAATTCACATCCAATTGGCAATGCCAATTGATCAGGCTTGTCAAGAAGTGTTGATTGGTGGCGGTGGTTGGAGAAGAGTTGATTAGTAGGCGCAGACATAACGTTTTCAAGCAAAATTGAAGGCTTTGGCGTCTTTATTCTGGCTAAATTGGCGATGCCAATCGAATGACCTCGTCAAGAGGCGTCGATTAGCTGGTCTCCGGCGGCGCCGGCACCCGTGGCGGCGCAATTGAAAATCTAGAGTTTGTTGCTAATTTAGGGAATTTTGATAATTTCGAATTTTTAATTCGATTTTTCTTAAATTCCCAAATTTATTCTATTAATTATCATGTTTAGGTATTGTTTTGCCAAACGTAAATGGCTTGTAATTATTTTATTGCTCGTTTTATTTTTGGCAATTTTTATCCATGTTTTTTAAGTAGGTTAATTGCTCTTATATGGTTATGTGATAGTTATGCAAAAACCATTTTAAAATGACTAATCAATAACTACGACTAAGTTTTATTTATTTTCATTTAAATAAATAAGTTTCGCATATGGTCTCCATAAATTGGTCTATTTATTAAGTAATTTCTGTAATTTACAGACCCACCCTAGTGGGAGCTAGATTACCAAGAAATTACAAGTTCATATGAGTAGACTTCTAAATTCATAGTTGTAGAATTTTATTAGTAGCGTACGACCTCCCCTAGGAGGCGTATCAAAACAGAAATAAAATTATTGGTGCTAAATATATAGTATCGACTTAGGCACGATTTGGGTCTATCTATCACATCGTAGGACCAGAAAATTTTGTTTGAGCATGGATCCGTATTTGACCACCCTAGTGACGTACTTGGCTTTCTTAGGGTATATACTGAAAAGCAAGCTTTGAGCTGCTTTGTACTTGTAAATCCTTATTTCCCAATTTATGAGAAGATT
>JAYDZE010441347.1:0-16374 GCA_034509125.1 Monilaria moniliformis | reverse complement strand
ATCGGATTTGGAAGTTCGGATTTCGGATTTTCGGATTCGAATTTTCGGATAATTCGGTTCGGTTCGGATTTAATTTTAAGAAAATTTCGGATTTTCGGATCGGTTCCGATTAGGCAAAAATCCGAACCGAAATCCGAATGCTCACCCCTAAATATTAAAGTAGTGATGTTTTATGTTGCTTTTGGGCCTATATTTTCGTTTGTATTGCTTGGTGAGGGAAATAGTAATAGAAGCCCAACTTGAAATGCTTTCCAGTAAATTTTTTCAACCTTAGGTTAATTTAATTGATTTATAAGCTTCGTTTAAGACCAGTATTTTTGTAGTTAAAAAAAAAAGATCAAGATTTTTTTGATAAAAATATATTAAGTGCCAATTTTGCAACAAATTGAAAGTGATAGTATTATTGTATTGTAGCAAATGTTATGTCAAAACTGTTAACAAGGCGAAACTTCGTGCATAGATTAGCAACTAACCCTATTTAATTTTCTTTACTCTATGAAATTGAAGAGCTGGAGTTTGAATCTTATAACCAAGGTTGCGGAAGGTGTTAGGCTCTAGTCGGGCGGTCGAGGGGGGCCTAGCGCCTAGGGGGTTAGGTGGATTCTCGGCGTTTTTTATTTAATTATTTTATATATTTTTAATAAATATAAAAAAATTATGTATAAAGTAAAGTGTTAATGTAGCCACTATATTTCATGATTCATGCTACCTGATATTAATCCCTCATCTGAACAAATTTCAACGGAATCCAAACATGCGGCATAGAAAAATGAACGCATCTCCACCACCAAGAAAATCACAAAATCAGTTTCACTATTCAAACAAATGTACACAATCTAAAATGTTAAATTGAATAGTTGCAATAATCCCCAAATTAGACCAACATAAATCTCAACATTCCAAATAATAATAATAATTAAAGTTTAAATCATCCAAAATCCAAAATAAAACAAACATTGAAAACCAGATCTAGGCGGCCGTCTATAAGATTAAATCACAACCATCTATAATTGGATCCAGTGGTCTATTTTTGTTTTTAGTTATGCATTGGATGCGTGGTTTGATTTTAGAGCTACCATATATATATATATATATATATATATATATTTGCTACAGTATTTCGGTCTGAGCAGTGGTACGACCGATTAAACCATGAACCGATATCTTTACCGGTTCGCTCACGAATCCGATTTTTAAAACATTGAATTATGATATCATGTTTCCTTTTTTGTTTGAGTTATTCTAGGTTCCCTCGTCCACATAAAATGTAATGCAATAAAATTCAGTTCCATTTTGGGTACATTTTAATTTTTGACAATCTTACGTACGTAGCACATATAAAATAATGGTACTGTAAATTCATGCATTCCCAGAGTCCCAATGCCTTTATGTACCAAAATACTCTATGAATAGAAATAATAATTTTGTTGGAGAAATTGAGATAAATAAATAACAAACATTTGTCTGTACTTGTGCGGAAGATAACATCGACCGATGAGACATCTTTTATAATGCATTCTGAAAAGTTGTCTTTTGTCTTTTAGCTGAAATCTGCCAAGTCCGTTTCAATTATCTTCCACATGTAATAATATATTAATATTTTTAGTTCAAATTATTGTAATTTCTGTTATTTCTTTTGCATCTTGACCGCATAAAAAGAAAAAGAGGAGATATTTTCCGGTAACAAAGGAATAACATTCAATAAAAGAGGGCGAGCACGAATAAAAACAAATAAATTAATAAAAAAAGAAGAAGGAAACATGAACCCACGTATTGGGTGACGTAAACTTTTGAGCATTGCAATTTTAGTATTTCACCCTCGTTCACTCCATTTTAGGGGCGAGCAAAATAGTCGAAACCCGAATATCCAAATCGAACCAAACCGAAATTAAAAATTTGGTTTGGTTTTTTTGGATTTCGGTTCGGTTTTAATTTTTCACAAATTTTGGTTTTTTGGTTCGGTTCGGTTCGGTTCGGGTATAATATAAACCGAAAAAACCGAAAAACCGAATTTATATTTAATATTATAGATATATATATATATATTAATAATATAATAATAACTAAATATATGTATATATATATATTTAATATATGCATATATTTATATTTTTACATTAATATTATATGTATATATATTTCATATATATACTTACAATTTTTGGATTTTCGGTTTTTCGGTTTTTGTCAGTTTTTCGGATAATTTTATGATATTTCGATTTTTTCGGTTCGGTTCGGTTTTCATTGTTCGGATTTCGATTTTTCGGGTTCGGTTTTTCGGGTAATTCGGTTCGCTTTGGTTTTAGTTTTAAAAAAATTTCGGTTTTTTGATTCGGTTCGGTTTGGGCAAAAAACCGAACCGAAAACCGAATGCTCACCCCTACTCGATTTAATTTGATTCTCGAATTATTTATCCCATAACTTTTATCTCGTATTTTACCATAAATTTAATTCTTTTAATAATTTTTAATGTAAGAACTTATTATAATGTATCATAATTAACTATTATTATTTATTGCTCAAGAACTAATCGGAAAATAGTCAATCTTACTAATCAGCTATTAACTAAAAATAGTAAATTAAATGTAAAAGATAATTATAAATTTTAATTGGATTATATACTTTGACTAGTAATTGTAAAAATAAACTAAAACACTATATATTAAAATTCAGGAAAAAAGAATGACAAACTATATTATAAAAATAAACATTTGTATGAGTTTTTCTTTACGAATGATAAACCTAAGACAATCTGATATATTTCACTTGCACTAATAAAGATCAATAATAAGAGCATTAGTAATGGCGCCGATGGTGCGGCAGCGGCGCACGCGTCTCGGAGGCAGCCAAGATTGTGGCTGCATTACGGGATAAGAATGTTGCTGATCGCCGAGACGCACGCCGTCCACGCGGCGAGGCTCGGGCCAAGGGTTGCGGTTGCTGCTTCTCTCTTGGCACCGTTGCAGCGTTGCGGTTGTCGGACTCATAATTTAATTTAAATTTTTTAATCCGATTTTAATTTAAGAATTTGACAAGTGTTTTTCTATTAGGCAGTTAAACTTTGTTGATCGCGCCGGTGGGGAGTGACCGAGATGGGGGGTGGTACCGATGGGTGGGGGTTGGGGTACCGAGGGGGGTGGTGGGGGTGAATTCCTCTATAAATTACTCCTTCTCCCATATCATTTTCATCCATTCTCCATATCTTCATACATTTCTATATCTCACTTGCTATTCTTCTTCTTTCCTTGTTGTGATAGATCCTGTAAATGAAAGTTGGTGGAATAAATTCCAACACTACGCAACTGTCAACCAATTGGATATATTCGATCCAGCTACTTGGTCTAATCCACAATCGGACTACTGACCATCCATACTAGTAACAGGCTCCAACAACAATCCGTATTCTTTGTCGGGGATCCAGGTCGGTGACTACTCTGTCGATGAGATGGAATCGACGCCGCCTACAACCCGGACGACGAGAGAAAAAGGGAAGAATGCCGCTATGGTTGAAGGCGGCAAGAAATACTCGCTAGAGAAGATGCTCGTTGTAGCATGGGTGCTACGTCGATATCTCAGAAGACCCACTGGTCGGGAATTGCCAATGGGTACGGATGTTCTAGGAGAAAATCACCAAACGGTACAACCGTTTGAAACAAGACTAGGCATTTGCTCGCGACTTGGACCACCTGTGCCATTGGGGCCGAGTGCAAGCCGATGTCTCCAAGTACGCCAGCGTCGTTTACAATTTGGAGAAACTACGACGGAGCGGTTACAGTTTGGATGACATTCGCTTAGCCGCGAAAGACACCTTCTACAAAGAAGAATGCAAACCATTTAAGTATGAGGAGGTGTGGCACGTGGTCCGATGCCACCTCGAGTTTGCCTGCGGTGCTTCATCTAGCTGGTCGAAAAGAACAAAGAACACCGCTCTGGCCAATTCACATCTAGCGGTGAGTCGACAGTAATCGACTTAAAAGCCTCTATGGAGAAGAGCTATGGCACACAGCCGGCTCATGAGGATGCTCGTCCAATGGGTCAGAAGGCGGCAAAGAGGAAGGCAGTGAAGGGGAAAGAGAAGGCGGAGTCATCCGATGCTCCTAAAATGTCCGACAATTCAAGGACAATCCAATAGTTTACCAATGTGATGCTTCTGAAGCAGTACAAGAAAGAGCTTGGGGTGGACACTTCCGGATAGCCCAAAGTGAGGAATCAGTAGCATGAAATGGTGCTCGAGCATATAAAAGGCAGCTAGGACTTTAGTTTTCGTATTAGGACTTTAATTTTCGTATTTTAAATTAGGACTTTAAATTATGTATTTTTGTATTTTTAAGTATGACTTTAATTATGTATTTTAATCTTATTTTCATATTTCAATATAAGTAATTTTTGTATTTCTATTTGTTATATTTATTTTACAAATATTGAAAAAAAATTGATGAAAAGAAAATGATTGAATTATGGCTGAAAATAAAACTGAGTTTTAGAGCTACATTGCAGATGTTATGACTGAAAATAAAACTGATAACATGGCGACTAAAAAGTGGGGTTGTGGCTAAAAATGAGGCTTGAAAATGAAACTGTATTGCTGATATCCTATGTGACACGAACCATATTAAATTTTTTTAATTAATTATGTGATAATAGAACTAAACTGAATCGAACCATCCGGTGAAAAGACTCATGTTATATATATTGAAATAAAACGTTTCAAGAAAATGTCAAGCATTTAACTTCAATTACATGTAATAGAATAAAAGGCATGGCCGATATATAATACAAAATATTCCGAATTTTTCTTTACATCGCAAATTCGTATTTACATCTAAAAATCTCAATGGCGTCCTAGAATATTGCCACGGATCCTTTATTCCTTTGTTCGTGAGTCGTGACCATAAAATGCCCTCCAAAAAACCCAACAATCAAATAAATATAGTTTCGAACATAAACAATAATCCAAAAAATTTAAACACTAGTCCAAAATTACACTAAAAAAACAAATAAATGAAGCCAAAATTTTCAGTTACCATTGTTGCTCAATCGAGGCAAGATATGAAGCGCCGAAATTTGGAATCCAGGCGGCACTTCCACCTCCCACACCCGAGCAGGAGGCGGCGCAACCACATCCACCACCATGATGGTGCCGCCGTCGGCGGCGGAGATGCAGACCTTTCCTCCCGCCGCGGCGAGGTGGTGCGCGCCTTTGAGCCTATTATCCTCCACCAGCTCCGCCCACGCGTCTTTGACGTGATCGTATTTTTTTAGGAGGCCTTTGGATTCGTCGACGGCGTAGATCGTCTCTTCGTCCATCGCCGCCGCCGGCCCCCTCCACCCCGCCAGCATCCCCTCCGGCATCTCCGCCCACGAGTCCCTCTCGATGTCGTAAATTATCCCTTCCTTCGCCGCGTCGCCGCTCACGTTCACCATGCACAATTTCCCCTGCCATCCGACGGCGTCGATAGCGTCGCGGCTGAATTTACCTGTTCGACTCAATTCAATGTTGGATACGATAATTGGTCGAAGATTAATTTAGATAGATGAAAATAATTTGCATAGTTCAAGCTGATTTGCTTGAATCTATATCTTATTAAAGGAGATAAGATTGGATAAAATTATTCAATTATGATGGATAAATTATGAGATATTCCATTTTTTTTATAATTTTTATTGTTTGAGCTAATTCTAATAATAAAATGTATGATAGTGTCAATAGTAATTTAAATGAAAATTTTACGTTACCGTCTTTGAGATTCCCCATCTTCTGCCACGTCCAGCGGCGGCGGTGCGGCGGCTGGTGGCGGTGCGAATCTACATCCCACTTCTCGACCGATCTCGCGACGCCGGTGTTGTATTGAGGTCCGACGCCGCTGGCGACGAAAACGGCGCCGCGGGAGGCGCCGGCGGCGCACCAGCGGCGGGGGGCGGCGAGCTGCGGTCCGAGCGTCCAATTTCTGGAGAGCGGATCGAAAATTAGGGGATGCGGTAGGGCGGGGAGGAAGTCGTCGTTGGTGGCGGCGAGGACGACGAGCTTTCCGGCGACGGCGACGGATTGGACTGGGATCCTCCGCGAGATGAAGGAAGGGTGACGGAAGAGGAACCGGAGTGGCCAGTCAGGAGGCGGCGGGGGGAGCGGCTGCCATTTGGCGGAGATCGGATCGAAGGAAGCGAATTGGAGAGGATTCGAGAGGTGGTGGTGGTGTTGGAGGTTATCGGCGGGGAGAAATAGGGCGTAGAGAGAGAGAAAAGGGGGAAAAGAGGGGGAGTAAATTAGGCGGCGCCACGAGCGGCAAACGGCGGAGAGTTTGGAAGGGGGGACGAGAGAGAGGCAGAGATAGCTGAGGTGGTCGGGGATCCCGGTGAGTAGTGACTGGTGGCGGTGCTCCACGGCGGCGTGTTGGTAGTGCTTTGGTCTTTTAGCGGCGGCGATTTGATGTTCGAGAGTTGTGGAGGAGATGGGATTGCTCATCGGGAAGGTAAAGGAAGAAGGAGGAAGAGGGGGGCCTTGTTTGATTGATGCACAATTTGATAAAGGCACCATTTTTTTTCTTTTTTAATAAATAATTTAATGAATTGGAATGAGGTTTTCAAGTCAAGAATAAAAGGCAAAAGTTGGATACTAGCATATGTTGGTGACCCCTATAGGATTGCTCATTTACGCTTTTGCCATTGTCTTTTCACTACTTTGAGTAGTGATGTTAATTTAGCTCGAAACTAATGGGTTGACCCGATTAACCCGACAATACGAAATGGAAAAAAATCTCAACCCTAAGGACCCTAAACCGAATAGCCGGCAACCCGATAGGGTTGGCCCGAAGATAACCCGAACCCTTAGGGTCAACCCGAAAATTAACGAGTTTTCGTTATTTAGTTTTCAAACTTAATTAATTTATTATTTTTCCAACTTTTGAAAGTTAGTATAATAAGATTTTTTTTCAAATATATGTGAAAAAATGCATTTTGATTCAATATTCGAAAAATATGCTTATCATTTCACTTTTCTATATTTTATTATAACATTTAATATAAAATATTGAGATTTTAAAATTAAAAAATATGATAATCTATTAAGAAAAATGTATTTTCTTACTTTTCTAAATGCTATATATTAGTTTTGAGTTGAAATGACATTTATTTATTGATGTATTTCTTTCTTACAAATATACAACTATCAAAATTAATATATTAATTAAAAAATTCATAATTTTTTTGAACCCGATTGGCCCGACGGGTTAGCCCGAAACCCGAAGGATTAGGGTTAGGGTTGTAAATTTATGACCCGACAAAATTTGCAACCCGAATACCCCGCACCGAATAGCCCGACAACCCAAGCGGGTTGGCCCGATTGACATCCCTACCTATGGCTATGTAGTTAAGGGTAAAGAACATATGCTCTAGAAGTTTAAGAGGTCAATTTATGGTCTCAAGCAAGCATCCAGATCATGGAACGTCTGTTTCGATCATACAATCAAGTCCTATGGATTTTAGCAGTGCCCTGATGAGAGTTGTGTGTACAAGAAGGTTCAATGTGCAAACGTTGTTTTTTTGATACTCTATGTTGATGACATTCTTTTGATTGGAAACAAAAAAACAATGTTATCAAATATTAGAGAATGGTTGTCTACACAATTTGAAATGGATATGGGAGAAAGTGGACACATTCTTGGGATCAAGGTAATCCGAGATTGCCAGAAAAGAATGTTGTGCTTATCTCAGGAATCCTATATTGATATCATGCTCAAGCGTTTTAGCATGCACAATCCCAAGAAAGGGTTCTTACCTTTTCGGTATGGAATTACCTTATCTCAAGATATGTGTCCAAAGACACAATGTGAGATAGAGGAGATGAGACAGATTCCATATGCTTCGCCAGTTTGAAGTCTTATGTATGGTGGCAAGACATCAGTCCAACCCAAGCTAAGGTTACTGGACTGCGCTAAAAAATATACTCAAGCACCTGAAGATGACTAAAGAGTATATGCTAGTTTACCAGGCTTCCGAGTTGTGTCCTTTGGGTTATACCGATTCAAATTTTCAAACTGATCAGGACTCGAGAAAATCTACCTCAGGCTATGTGTTCACCTTAGGAGGTGGAGCCATCATATGGAGAAGTGTGAAACAGAAATGTATTGCAGACTCCACCATGGAAGCTGAATATGTGGCTGTTTCGAAAGCTGTAAAGGAAGTTGTATGGCTCCAGAGCTTCCATATGTAACTCAACGTGATTTCGAGTATGCCAAATAGTATCACAATTTATTTTGATAACTCATGAGCAGTCGCAAATTCAAAGGAACCACGGGCTCACAAAGCCAGTAACACATAGAGAGAAAGTATCATATTATTCGGGATATAGTACGCATATGAGATATTGAGGTGACCAAGATCGCATCAGAGGAAAACCTGACAGATCCTTTCACTAAGAGCCTACCCCGCACGACGTTCAATCGTCATGTGTAAGCGTTGCGAGTCAGATGTATCGATCACCTAAACCTGCTTTCAGTATAAGTGGGAGAATAGGCAATTTGTGTATACTCAAAAGCTTGTTTTGAGTATAAGTGGGAGATTGTTAGGGTATATACTGAAAAGCAAGCTTTGAGCTGGTTTATATTTGTAAAACCTTATTTGCCAATTTATGAGAAAATTATTGTTTTGTAACATTGATTTGCTTTTCATATTATTTATCTTATAATCTATGATGATTAAGCAAATGTGTCTAAGTTTTTTGCATTATAGACTGAGTGGTGATCATGTTATCACTAAAGGTTCCCTAGTCGATCTCTTGCAAAAGAAAACCAAGTTTTACAACCTGAATAGTCTTAGACAATCTACCAAAAAATATTGCAATATCAGTCCAAAAGTTTACTAACCTTGGTAAACAAAAGACACTGGTGTGGTATAGCACTGAAAGGATTCACGTGAAATAAGTTTTTCTTGCTGAATACTGAAAGATGAGGTTTCGGTGATTATTTACTTCTTAATCTTTGCATATAACATTGGCGTTTTTCTTAATGTAGGCCAATTTAAGATAAAAGTTCCCTAAATTGGAACTTTTTTAAAAAAAATATGGGAATGAGTAAGATGCATGAGGGTAATGCGTCTTCACTTAAATGAAGACGCATTACACTCATGCGTCTTCTAAAGACGCATTAACTTAATCGTCCCACTCTATTCTTGGCAACGTGACGTGGGCTTCTTCAACCTTGAATCTTTGATGGCGGGGGTTCTAGATTTTGAAAGCTTGCGTTTTCGAAATGGGGTTTGGAAGTGGCAGTTTGTAGGGGGCTTTCATTTTAGGTCGAAAAACAACAAATTTTATTAGATTTGTTTAAAACATAAAATAGGGATTCGAAGAAGCAGAACAACTTTTAATTTAGGCGAGCTTAGTCTAAAAAATAAAAATAATAATACAAAAAAGAGCAGTGAACAGACATGAAATTGAAGAATCATATATAGTTTCGGAAATAAAATCGATCGCTTCAGTTTAACCGATACAAATAACCGAATCATGTCCCTGTAGAGTCCGGGTTGATAATATCCCCAAGATGAGTTCAATAAAATATTTTATTATACAGAAGCCCGGTCGACTTGGAATTTATTCCCAATTATAATAAATAAATTTTTTTGAATTAGAGCACTCTTGGTAAAATATATTAATTAATTAAAACTAGCAGCAAGTTTAAATTATGTAATGGATATTAGAATCTTAAACACAGGAAATAAATTAATTTAAAGGAAGTCCATATTTTCTATAATTTGGATTTGGACGGGCAAGCCAATATTAATTTCTATAGTGGTACACATTAATATTCTATTGAACTATATTAATTGAGGCTCAATTTAATTAGTAAGAGACCTATAGGAAGGCCCAATCCAAATATCATTGGATCCCTAATCTGTTCCATCAAGACTCTATATATAGGATAAAGAAAAGAGTGAAAAACACTTTTTAACCAAAACCTAGCTGTGAATTTCGAAAATCACAAGCACACACCATTAACTATTTTCGAAAATCACTAGGGTTCATTTCTAGTTTTCACTTTTTTTTTTTTTTTTTTCTTTCAAGTCCTATAGGTTTGATAGATTTGTTTCACCACAATATTCAAACCTAGGATTAGGAAACGAATTAGAAGTTCCAAGGTTGAAATCGTTTTCTACACACCATCGTCAGATCTTTGGATATCTAAAAAGGTAAAACTCGAAAACCAACTAAAAAAACATATTCTATTATTTAATTCTATAATTTGCATGTTTTACTTGCGTTCTAGTAAAGTAGGATTATTAAATGGCTAAAGAATTTTTTTATATTATTCTAGTAGATTCCGGATTGGGGATTCCTTCATTGAAATATTTAAAACCCCAACATGGTGGGATAGCTATTCTTGTGCATATAATAAATCTGATTGCATCTTATTCTTTCACCCTTAGAGCATCAATATCGCCGCCGGAAAAAAGGAAGAAAAGAAGGGTGATCGCATCGAGGCAGGGATGGGGGACGAGGCGGGGTTGCCGCAGGCAAGGAATTAGTCGGGGGAGCGACTGAACACGGGGCTGCGGCCGCCGCGGCGTGGTGGAGCTGCAGCCCGCTTCGCCGCTTTTCCGCCGCAAATTTTATTTTATTTTTCGTTTTCATTTGGTTGCAGATGAGAGAGAGAAATGATGAGGGAGAGAGGAGAAGAACAAGATGCCAATTGGGATTTGATTTGTTTTTCTAGTTTCTGGTTTCTTTTGGATTTGATTTTTTTCATTTTCTTTTCATTTATTCTATTTCACATTTTTAAATATTTCAATTAGAATTTTACTTTATTATTATTGGTTATAAGTTATTTTTACTTTTAATTTGTATGATAAAAAAATTTATTTCGAATCTTTTGTTTTTTTTCATTTATTTATATAATTATGTATTCTTTTATATTTTTTGAATTTTTAACATCTTTGATTAATTTACTTTTTTGAATTAATTTTATACTAAAAAATTATTTAAATTTTCAAACTAGCATTTTAATCAATTATGTCATTTTTTTATTTTTAATTAATATAATTTAGGAACTTAAATTAAGTAATTGTTAAAATTTAATTAAAAACTTTTCGTATTTATAGTCATTTAATATAATTTTATAAATAACTCAATTCTAATAAATATATGAGATTGATGAATAATAAAAAAGGATGAAATGATAAAAATATAATTATAATAAAGTATGACATTTTTATTGGGATGAAGTCAATATTTTTTAAGATGATTTTAAGAAAGATTTTCCCCAATTAATATATCCGCATCACTATTTGACGAGATCAAGGCCCATAATATAAATCAATGGTCAATAATTCGTCCTCTTCACCACGAAAAACAGCCCCCGAAGCCCCAACTCTCTCTCCTCCCCCATTTTCTGTTCGCAGGGTTCTCGATTCGCTCTCACTTTTCGCAGCCACTTCTAATTTGTGAAATAAACTGAGAAGAACTGAAAATGAGCAAGGGACCGGGACTCTTCACAGATATCGGCAAGAAAGCCAAAGGTCAATTGATTGTGGATCCGGCATTTTGGTTTATTGTGATACTCATTTACTTCTTTGTTTTCCTTCAAATTAGTTATGTAATATTTGTTAATTTTATATGATGTTGATTTGTAGATCTGCTGACTAGAGATTATCTGTCTGATCACAAATTCTCCGTCTCCACCTACAGTGAATCTGGAGTGGTACGATTTTGTACACCCTTTTAAATTCAGTATATGATGTGCTTAGGATTAGTTTGAATTAGCATCACAGATTAGCATTTTTTGTTTAATTCGGTTGGTTTGGAAATTATCATTTGCCGGGTTGTATCTTCGGTATAACATTCGCCCTTGTAGAAAATAAGAGAACTAGTAATAATAGGATTGGTTCTGCTGTGAGCGGATTGTAGGAAATCATCAACGCCATGGAATATGTCTCCTCTAATATTTGCATTCTAGGCTTTTTCGGTGCTGGATTTAAGATCATTGTCAACGATAAACTGGTTAATACGTTCTATCTGTGGTAAAATTATTCTAAATAGTTTACTATGGAGCTTAAATTTCCGTGAGTCTCTTCTATTTCTATTTTTATCTGACTTGGCTCTAAGAGTTTGAACAAGGCCGCACCTTTAGTTGAATAGTATAAGTTTCCCCCACATTATTTATTAACACACTCAAGTTTCATTATTTAGGAGCAGCCAGCATTCCTCTTCATTTCTAACTTTTGCTTCATAAATGATGAAAGCTAAGATCTTGTAATATGATATCTGAAGTATACTATATATTTTCATCTTAAATGTCCCTTTTATATTCCTTTTGTTAATTGAATCCAATACCAATAGTATTGTAAGTTTATCCTGTTGAAACTATTGCATTTACTATCTGGTGCTTTTTTCTTCAATTATTTGATGGTATATTCATGGTCGCAATGTTTGTGATGTTGTAATGATTTATTAGTTCGGTGTTTCTACAGACTTCATGATTTTTCTGATTCGTTCGTGTAGGATGTAGATGAGTCACTCTTCATGACGCAGAAGGTTTTAGGATGATAGTAATGAATTACCAATTATATTCAAGATGAAATCAGTTAATATTGTGTTGCAAAACCTCCCTTTTATAGAACCCGTGCCATCTTTTTATAACAATTGATCCACAGATGCTTTGTGAGATTTTCTGAATTTTGTATTTTTATATGTAACCCAAGTTTGACTAAAGACTCTAAAGTATTTTAATTATATATTATTATAATAACATTTCATGTTTTTTCTATGTGAATGGGTTTGTATGATAAAAATACTTAGAGATTAGAACTATAATTGAAGACTTACTACTTTTATTTATTTTACCCATCCATCATTTGTGAATAATTTATTCTTATAAAGGTCATAATCTATTTCTAGTATTACTTCTTTCCTTTTTTTGTTTGGTAACATACTGTGCCATTATAAATCATGCATGTTGGTGAAGAGGTAACAATTCTAGCATTTTATGTATTACTGGATTGTCAACAGTGATGGGGAAACAAATTTTTATGTTTCATCTTGCATCTCTTTGTTGAGCATATTATCAAAAGTTAGCTTTTTGCATATTAATAACAGTATTATACAATAATCATGTTTTAGTGCTTAGACACTTGAGTACTTCAACTTTAACTAAACTTTGCTATTGATAATATATGTTTCTTACATTAACTGTTGATAATTTCGATATGCTATTCCACTAATGCTTGCTTTAGATGTCTATAGTTTGGCTTAGGACGTAGATAATATGAGAGCAGATAATTGAGCTTCCAATTGAGAATAGTTTAAGCTCATATAGGCATTTTATTGTTATTATAATTTAGTTATCCTGTAGTGAGTGCCCCTAGATGTTTTCACTTATGGATGCCTTCTTATATTCATTTCATCTTCGCTTGTGACAGATTAACAACTTACGGATTATCTGTAGTTTTGTCTATTTCTGTTCTTTGGTCTGATTATGTAATATGTAGCTGTCCAATTGTTATTTGGTGTTTTTTGTACTCACTTTGTTGGTCTAGTCATGCAGTTGTCCAATTGTTGGTCTGGTTTGTTTTGCATTACAATGTAATTTTTTCTCATGTGAATTCTCTGTTTCATATGTGAATATCTAATTTCTATTATACTTCCTCAATTCAGGCCCTCACAACATCCACAGTGAAAAAGGGAGGTTATTCATCTGGTGATGTGGCAGCTCAGTACGTATATAGGAACACTTCTACTGATCTGAAAGTTGATACTGAGTCAAATGTATGTGACATTAATTCATAACTTCTTTCACATAAAAATTCCTGCTTCATTGCAACTTACTCTTTATCTCTCGTTTTCTTTCTGAAGATCTCAGCCACTTTCACTGTTGCTGATATTATTCCCTCATCAAAGACCATCGCCAACCTGAAATTTCCCAATTATGAGTCTGGAAAGGTGCTGCTGCAGTCCTCATTTTTCTGAGTATTATGACCTTCAGATGTTTCTTTGTACTAATATATTTTCCGTTTTCTTATACAGCTGGAATTTCAGTACTTCCATCCTCATGCATCCCTCACTGCAGCTGTTGGTCTGAACCAAACGCCTCCATTTGATTTTTCAGTCACCCTCGGTACTCCCACCTTTGCTTTGGGTGCAGAGGCGGGTTATGAAACTACTTCTGGAAAGTTAACAAAATATACAGCAGGCATCACTGTGACAAAACCAGATTCATCTGCTTCAGTAATTCTGTAAGTTCTTACATGCGTTGATGGCTATAACAACCCTACTTGATAATCTTGTAATAGGTTGCTCTGATTCTTTTTAAAGCTGAAATGTTTAGCCCCTTTCCCTTGTCCATGTAGGGGTGATAAAGGAGATACCATAAAGGCGTCATACATACACTACCTTGATGAATTGAAGAGGAGTGCCGCTGTGGGAGAAATCACCCGAAAATTCTCCACAAATGAGAACACATTTACGGTGGGAGGATCTTGCGCTGTTGACAGCCTGACACTAGTGAAAGTGAAGCTTAATAATCAGGGTACACTAGCGGCTACTTTGCAGCATGAGGTCATTCGCAAATCTCTGGTGACCATATCCAGCGAATTCAACACAAAGTCCTTGGACAAGACTCCCAAATTTGGTGTGTCGCTCGCTCTGAAGCCTTGAAAGCTCCAACATTAAGAATCTTGCATTTGAATGCTGCACCTGTTTTAACTTTTTGAGGTTGCATCGGAAAAGGATGCCAAATAAGTAGTTTCAGAAATTTATTGTTCCCGGCAGTTGACATATCATCATGCATTGATGCACGGGGAAATTCTATGATGTATTGTGGGTTTTGAAATGCCTACTGTGTCTTTCTTCTTGAGGCTTTTTGACATGAGAAGCATTCTTTAAATTCAGCTATTTTGGCTCATTTTACGGAAGGGGGAATGAAGGTTGGTTTCATGGGGATTGAGTATTTTCGTAATTGTGTCTGTCATCTGGAGGAGAGGATGTGGCAGTGTTAACGCTTTCTTCATTTGTCTTTCTGTGTAAAAATTGTGTTTGTTACTCTTCAGATTCATTACTGAAAAGGGAATATGCTTATGCTTATGGCGGTAGAACCCTGTAAGATTATTTCATCTTGAAATTCACCAATTTTCACGTTTCTTTTATCTACTTTCTAATGTTGACGTTTTATTGAGTCAGATTTGGTAATACTATATGATATGAGACTCAAAAGCACGTGTTTTCTCATGCGAAATGTATTATT
This sequence comes from Monilaria moniliformis, assembly GCA_034509125.1. Lineage (NCBI taxonomy): Eukaryota > Viridiplantae > Streptophyta > Magnoliopsida > Caryophyllales > Aizoaceae > Monilaria > Monilaria moniliformis. The sequence goes on along the minus strand of JAYDZE010441347.1, from coordinate 1,147 downwards.
GTGGTATATTGAGGCGTTTTGAAAGTGTATTCAGATTTGAACTTAATTGTTGCCTTGTTAGCAAACTTGGGCATTTCGAAAACACTTAATAGTGCATGCATGAAATTAGAGGTTTGAATTTGGAATTGAAATATTCAATTTTAAATCTACTATTTGATACTAGAAAATTCAATTTCAAATCCATCAATTCCATCATTTGAATTCTATAACTAAAGTAAAAATTTTAAAAATCCAAATAAATATAAAATTATATACTTCTAAAAAACATATACATATATACACTGCACACACAATACACATACTACATACACAACACACACTGAACACACAAACTACACAAATAACACAACACACACACATTGCACATTGCACACAATTTCTTCCTTCACTTTCATTTTCTAATACAATACACACTTATAGAAAATGCAATTCTCTTTTTGTATTGCTTCGATTTAACCATTTGCACAGAAATGTTGAAGAATTCAGATCATATATATTTATGCTCTAACCCATGGTGGAAGTTAACGATCGTAAAGATGTTGCTGGAAACTAATTTATTGTAATTTCAAATTTGAGATGCATAATATCAGTAACCTGAGAAAAAATAAAGTTCCACAACGGAGTCGAATATGAAAAAAACAGACTTTTATATGTAAATTATTTCCAAATTTGATTTGTCTTCATCAATTCTAAGTAGTTTGTAAATGAAAAAAGGAGTTTTACATGTAAATTTAAAAAGTGCAATAAAGTTAATCTGTTAAAGAGGGATGCTAATAGTGTATCATAACTACAAGAGTTGAAAAGTGGAACAGAGAGCACTAAACAAAAACCTATTCTAAAACAGAACATTTATGCATAAAGAAAATATCAAATAAAGTCCCAACAGAACATTTTAACCAACAGCTTGAATTTTCTTATACAAAAACAGATGCAAGAAGCAGAAAACATAATAATAAACCGAGAAATTAAGGCGCATAATTATGAGCATCGCATTAGAACAGCAAAAACAAAATGAAGCAACCATCCATAAAAGTATAGTGTAGTTCGACTACTCTGTTTTTCCCCCAAAATAACAACATTAAACAAAAAAAGCTTTAAATAAATTGAAACTTATCAATCGATGTTCTGCATAATGTCATCGGCCGTG
>JAYDZE010441236.1:0-16374 GCA_034509125.1 Monilaria moniliformis | reverse complement strand
CTTACGAGGGAACCTGCAAGGACACCACATGTTTCTAAGTTCTTATTGGTGTTTGACTTTGCTAGCTTCATAAAACTGTTCATCAGTTCAGTTGGCTGATACAAGAATAAGAGCAATGATCATTTTTTAAGTTCCGAAAGCTTCATTAATCAGACAGATGCTTTTAAAGATAAATAATTCCGAGGAGAATCAGATAACTGTTGAGAACTATATGGAGGAGTTGGAAGACCTTACTATGTGCAACTGTAGGGGGTCCTTGGAACATAATAAAGCGTCATTCGAAGCATTTACCAACCTACTTTCTGTTTGAGTCTCTGGCGTTGAGGTTGGAACCAAATCCTGTACATCTGCTAGAACAGGTGGAGGAGAAGGTTGTCTAATAACCTCACTTTGTGAAGCACTTTCATCTTCAAAAGAAATGAGGGAAATAGATTCTTCAATCTGGTGGTTATCAGTTTTTGGCAGAACTACAGAATCCAACCTTGATTTATCTTGTTCTGAGCCACCATTTTCCACTTTAATCATAATCTCATCTTCAATAGAATTCTGAGTGCTAATAACCCTATATGGACACAAAACTCACATATCATCAAATAACCATGCAACCATTAAAAGGAAAATGGAAGCATCAGTTACAGTAGGCAGGTTTTTGGAAACCATGTAATGTGTTCACAGAGACACTCTGTTCAGAAATAAGAAACTACAAATTCTGAACATTAAGTAGTGACTTTCTTGAAGTCCGAAATGAAATAAAGGTAGCTTACCCTGGAATCTGAATAGGAGTGAAGTCTAAATTACTTGGATAATGAACCTGCACATACAAAATCAGATCAAATCAAATAAATGTTCACTTAGTGCAAAAGACAGCAACCGAATGTTAAGACTACCTTATAGTGAGTTGGACCCTGCCACTGCCCATGAAGCCCATTTGGGCCCAAAATAGAATGTTTAGAAAGAGTTTCCTCCTTTGGGCGGGGAATGCTTAATGATCTACGAGAAACACACAAAACAGAGATCGAGAAAAGACACAAAAAAATATTCAAAGATAATCCAGCTCAACATAAATGTTACTCTTCACTGTAATCACGGAAATGAGAACACATAGCTCAGGATGGCAATAAAACTATATGAGATTTTTACTAGATTGACAAACCAAGCAGCATATCTTGATTATTTTTTTTCATTTAATAAAAATTTAAGCTGATATACATATTTCTTTGAATCTGAGGAGTTCATCATGAATTTATATTTCTTATACAAATCACTTAAACTAGTCAGTGAAACTTAAACAGTTGCAATATAAAAATAAATAAATAATCACAACCATAATCAACTTATGCATCAATCATTCCAATTAAGCTTTTTTCTCAATTACTTATAATCACTTTACTAGGACATAAACTTGCAAGGGGAAGAATAAAATGAAATGTGAATAACTATGCTGTTCGTAATAAATCGATTTGACTGAGCCAATGGATATCCTTATCTAAAAGAACGGAGACAGTCTCACCGTAAGGCATGTAAAAATCCAGATCCATACCATATTTCAATTGTATATTTGTAATTTTGTTGGTTTTCTAAATACAAATATGTAATTGGACATGGGTTTTAATCTGGGTCTTGACCCAGCTCACGGTGAGACGGTCTCATGCAAGACTCCCCCCCTCACTAATTATAATTCTGTTGAACAAAAAACAGTCAACAGAGTTCTAAATTGGGTTTTTAAGAGTAAACATGTTTTGTCTCCTGAATCTTGTTTTGTTTTGTTACTTTAACTAAATTGTAAAGAAGATTTTAGAATATAATACTAATTCTCGCTATCATTAACCAGTGGAAGCATTTAGTGCTCTAGTAAAACAGCTTAAAAATTCTCAGAGATATCTTTGATTATTGTATTTGATGCCACATACAATAATTTGGATCCTCGGTGCCTGTTGTAAATGGAAAATATGCATAAATACATAGCCAAATGGGAGCATAATAAGTAGGATGGACTGATAGCGAATCTAAGCATTTTTTCTGTTTACAGAAACACTTATAACAGATAGCAACTTACACTCTTTGGAGATGTTCTCCATTTGGTTTGTTAAGTGCTAGAGCATTTGGAACTTGATATCCATATTGGTTAGTAACAGGCTGCAAAAGAATGGAATGTACTTTTTCTTACTTAATATATTTGATGCAGAAGACACTTAATTGATTGTGGGGTGAGGGGATAGTGATCTACAGTTTGTATGAAAATACATGAATCATAAAACATAATCCCTCCACCCCACCCGACTTGGCTCATTTCTTTCAGCACGGTTATTTAGGAGAGTAAGATTGTAATGTAAAGGTGTGTGGCCCACATATTTAATGCAATGTAAAGTGATTGCCAAAAAGAGAAACAAGCCAAGTTAAGTGGGACAACTCAAAAAGGAATACGGGCCAAGTCAAGTGGTATGGAGGGAGTAGTATGATTTAGAACACTACAATTATGACCATCAAACAAAATTTCCTAATGATATAATATCAATTTTGACTATCTATGATAGTTGTACCTGCTTTGTACTATAATCATTCAAGTTTCGTCTAACAAGAGGCCATTCAACTGAGGATTCCAAAGTTTCACTTCGCTGAGATTTCTGCTGTTTATGAAGTTCATAGATTTGTTTATATTGCAACTCCTGAAGTTTTTCTGAAACAGCTGGTTTCAATTCCTCAAGCTCAGTCAGGGCAGTATTCAATTTCTGAAAAGGCAGATTAAGGAAAATACAGGATTTAACCAACACTCTAGCTAGTTATACCACCACCATCAGTACAATGATAGTAATAAGGAGATGAGCGATAGTTGTCAATTGTTACCCTTTTGAGATATAGTTTACTGCTCTGTAGAGATGCTCTATACTCTTGATGGCAAGGTATTGTCTCAGTCACCAAACTAAAACAAAAGGCAACATGCAACTTTCATATAACTGAGTTTTCATATTTCATGCTACATGATATATATGTTTATATATATATTTCAGAAAATTGTAACTAAACCAAACAACAAATCCCAATGCAGCATTGTTTCTCACCTTGAAAATCTAAGGAGCATAACATACAAGTCAATAATATTCTTTTCTTCACGAAAGATGTCAGCCTACATACAAAGTGTGATCAAGTACTCAGCATGGAATGTAAATAACTGAAAATAAATGACAGAGAGAGAGATCAAGACATATGAACATAGTGGGAGGAAAGGAATTTTAAAAATAAATCATGTGACTCAGAGCATAAACATGAGATGATGAACTAAGGATTAGGTATTCTCATTTAACAAAAATATTGTGCCTAGATTTTCTAGACATGGTCAAATATGTGCCATATAGTTGTCCAAAAAGTAATGTATGTAGGAAAAGAGATGAAATGAAGCAAATTAAGCAAATGATAGTACTCGGTGGCAGCTTCACAACAACAATTAGTTCAAGTTATCTAGAAGCAGAAAAGTAAAGATAAACAAAGTAGCAGTTTCTTATAATTGAGGATAGCAAGACAGTGCTATAATCCAAGTCAGGTAAAAAGCTTCTTACCAAGAAAATCAAACAAACAATAAAAGTTTCTTATGCATCATCATATTATAGAAGATTAGTTTTAGATGTCTACATGAACATATGAAGGAGAAGGACTATTTCAAAGAAGCTGAAGGTGGTATTCCGATTTTTAATCCAAAAGCAACATTTGAATGTGCATACGTCCAAAGTATTTCAAGCAAGAAATTGTTAGGTGATAATATTAAGAATGTTTCCAACATTTAATATCTGGTATATAAGCGACCTACCAGTGTCCAAACCAATCAGCTCTCACTCTAACGTGTAATGCTGTCTCTTGAATAACAGAAAACAACAAGCTAATAACCCTAGATTCCTAGTACTTGATAAGACGCAGGATAATGTCAGAAACTCAATGGACCCAAGAAATCCACTCATAACCTTCAACAACTTGACAAACCACACATCTTTGAGTTTTTCACCAGATGTAGACTTATTAGCTATGTTTTATTGATTCATGTTCCCAGAAAGGTCAAAAAAGTGTACAATATCAACAGAGATTCACATTGCTCTGGCCAAAATCTGTGTTAAACAAAAAGAGTGAGGGTAATCTATTTTTCGGAAACATACTTGGCAGTCCTTCACACATACTTGTCATTCCTAAAACCACTATTTTACTTACAAATTCTCGTTCACTATGCACAGAATCCTAATATCGACATTCCTACTACCCTTGATCTTATAAAGAATATAATATTGGAAGAGGCGGCAGGATTATATACAAAATCTAATATCCACCTTAAAATCAAAAGCATGCTCATCCAAAATACAATATATATTCAAGCTGATACTGAATTTGGATGGATGGGATCACCAAGGTTTAGCTCAGACATTACCAGCTAAATGCCAGAAAAAGAAAATTTGAACACATTGAATGGATAAAACAGTCAGAAATGCGTGGAAAATATAGCATAAAAATAAGCAAGATGCATCAGAATATTTGAGTAATTCTCCATTTTCTTCATGATGGTATATGACCATATTTAGATTCAAAGCGTCAGACAGTACAATTGGAATCAGAAGCTATAAACGAATTATGTAACTAATACCACTGAGGCTCAACTCAAGGTAGTGCCCCCACATGAACCATGATACAAATGTGAAATGCCCCGTAGTTCATTAAACATACGAGAAGTCAAAGATTTGATACAGCTTTTCATTCCACAAAAAGTAAAAGCAAGAAGGTAGAAATGTTGACAAAACAAAAGAAAATTGAGAAATTCAAAGACAAAATAGCTCCAATTATGGGTATTTTACCTGCTTGAGAATATTATCAGCAATTCTGTAGTAATACCGTAGGGAAATTCTATTGTCAACGTCGATCTTCTTGGTAACGGCGGCGATGTTAAATCGTCCTCCGGATGAAGATCTAGTTATCATCTTTAATCAACTCTCTCGCTCTCTCTGAATTCTGTGAGAGTGATTGATCGGCGACTTTGGGTTGGAAGAGCGAGAGATGTGGAAAGTCCGAGGTCCTAACGACGCCGTTCACCCATCCTTAAGCTCATAAAGGCAAAATGATAAATAGTCATTACACACGATGAAATAAGTTTCTCAACTTTGGGGTTTGTTTTGAAAGGGGTAAAAATTTAAAATACTCACTTGGATGAATAGTATGTTGAAAATATTTAATTTGACTAAATTTTGAAATACGAGCAGTGAAATTTTTGACAGTGATCCTTGGTTGCAAAGTGGGCCTCTAGCAAGAATAGAAGGTCATTCACCTATTTGGAGGGCCTTCGCCTCAAAGACTCCCACCGCTATCTGGTGGGCATTCACCTAGGGCCAGCTGCCACGGGCTCCACCTTCACCGTCACCTCCGCCCCTATAGTCCTAAGGGCACCCACAACGCGCGCCGCACGTCCTGTCCGCCGGGACGAGACGAATGCGGGACGTGTTGTGGGTGCATTTATAGGATGGGACGCCCGAGCTAGGATGAAAATAGGAGGGGCAGCTCGCCCCGCTCCGCACAACCAACGAGAGGCACGTGTTGCGCCCACTCTTTGGGCCTACAAGTGGGCATCAGCGCGACATCTTTTTTTTTAATTCAAAATTTCGAATTTAAAAAAAAAAAAGATCCTATAGATCTGTTCGCTGTCAACGGCTAGTGTAATTTTTTTTTTCCCAACCCTTCTATAAATATCTCATTTCTCTCACTTCAATTTTCATACAAATTTCTTCATCATCTCTCTAGTTTCTCTCTTAATTGAATTGTATTCTTCTTCTCATAGCCTCCGGCAAAACAAATTCATACTACGTTGCCTCCGACTCCGACAATTCAGACAACGAGAATGTAAAGAAACTTATGTCGATGTTTCAAGTGGCGACTGCAAGTTATTATTTGCAGCCTCCTTCGATGGATGCTCCCGAGGTACGATCCAGAAGGTAAGTGCACCGGGAATGATAAGTTGTCGATGCCCGACTGATGGCAGATTATTTCTCCGACGAGCCACGATGGGGGAGATGTTTTTCAGCGTCGATTATGTATGCGCATGGATTTATTTATTATGCGCATAGCAAATGACCTAATATAAAATTATACTGCAAGAGGACGGTGCAATCGTAGTATAGTAAATAGTAAGTAAAGAGTATCGTATCTACATAGACTAAGCCGATTCTAAGTACTACAACCTCAATCAATTATACTATATGCAACTTTGATTTAATTCGTGTAAAAGAAAAGCATAACATAAAATAAAACTAAAGAATAAGAATAAAATGGTTATTCTAGGGAATTTATTTCATCAACACATCATTCATTCAACATTCAATTAATGATTCAATCGCAACTCGAATATTGCTAGATAATCACATATTTAGTTTAGACCTCCTTCCGTAGCACCTAAATAGTATATTACAAGTTATGACTTTAGATCTCTGTTTGTCACTCCTTAAGATCCTAGGATTTTCTTACAAATAATCTCAAACCTTCTGATTTTATTGAATAACATGTTACTTACTCTTCGATCATGTATTAACATTCATCTTCCAAGTTTTGCATTAATGCACATAATCATATACCACAACTGTAACCAGATATAAGCATAGAGAGAAAGAGAGATAAAATAAAATAAGATCTTGGATAAATAATCAAACGTTAAACAAACTAGTGTCAATTACTTTCTAACCCTAGAATAAAAACTTTTTAGTCAAGCATGGCTAAAGGTAAAACCAAAGCCAAACAAAATAAGAACATAAAAACAAACTAAAACTAAGGCTAAAAGAACTCGTGTCAATGGTAAAACTTCATATTGTCTTCGATTACTTCACGAACTTTCTTTTGCTTTGGCAAGTACTTCCCCAACAAGATGGTGGAGTAATGGAACATAAAATATGTGAAAATATGGCTTGAATGGTGTAAAAGTTGTTCTCGAAACCGTCCATGAAGGTTCCTTATATAGGCATGAAAAACCTAGAATAGATAGGGTTTGATTAACTAAGGATAGAATTTTTTGTGCAAATCCGAAGTGGGAAACGGTTCGTGTGGGATTGACCTCCTGCCAAACGGTCCATCTCCGAGTACGGGCTTCGCCATCTCTGACCCTGTATTGCCAAACGGTTCGTTTGGTACACATGTCTTCTCAAACGGTCCATCTGGGACTACGGATTTCGAATTCTTGTTTTGTTGATGCTGGAAACGGGTTGTTTGGGCCTTGACTCTTCCCAAATGGTCTGTTTGGGACTCAATCCTTGTCGAACTTATGTCTTTCTTGATCCTTTGGCCTTTTAACACTTTTTTATGCATCTTTTTCCTTTAAAACTCATCAAACCACCAATTGATAGATATTTAAACCGAAACAAAGCTAAATAGGATCAAATCTAATTAAAATACCTTGGATTTAAATACTAAAAAAAAACAAAATATTGAGTGTGTAAGAAAATACATTGGTTGCACGCAAAGAATACTTCTAGCAGCTGCCGGACGTGCTTGGACGTCAAGGTGATTCAGCGCTTGTGAAATGTACATCGAAAATCCGATGGCTGGCCACCGGCGGATGCGCCGACATGTTCGATGAGTACTTGCACATAGCCGAGACCACGAGGCGTAGCTGTTTATCGTGATTTTGCAAGGGTATTCGCGATGTTTTCGGCGCAGAATTTCTGAGGGTGCCTACAACTTTCGACTGCCAATAGTTGCTTCGTCTGCACGAAGCATACCACAACTTCCTCAGCATGCTTGGCAGCTTCGACTTTATGCACTGGCAGTGAAAACCTGCCCAACGGCATGCAAGGTCGAATACACCAGCGACCACAAAGGCTCTCATTCGACCATTGTGCTAAAAGCAGTTGCCGACCACCGCCTCTGGATTTGGCATGCATTTTTTGGAGTCCTTGAGTCGAACAACAACATCAATGTACTCCACCACTCGGACGTCTTCAACGACGTATTGCACGGCAGGGCACCGACAATCCAATTCACGACCAGTAGGCGTCGGTACAAACACGGGCTACTATCTCGCCGATGGCATCTATCCAAGGTGGCCGACGTTCGTGAAGTCCTTCTCATGTCCAACTGTGCCCAAAAGAGCTTGTTTTACGCAAAAGCAAGAGGCAGTACGTAAAGACATCGAATGAGCATCTGGCGTTCTACAAGCACGGTTCTCGATCATCAAGAGTCCGACATGTTCATGGTTCAGGGAGATTCTTGCTGATATCATGTATGTGTGCATTATAATGCACAACGTGATAATCGAGGACGAAAGAGCGAATGCTCCTAATTGGGCAGACGAGGATAATGGTGGTTCCTCGACGACGCCCCAAATCAAGGTGCGCTGCAATTATCTCGAGGCTACCAAATGCGTTGTGAATCGTCGTGTGATGTTGTCAACCACGATCGGCTCCAACACAATTTAATCGAAGAAATTTGGGCACGCTTTGGTCCCCTTAACGATTGATTAGCATTTCGATTATGTAGTTTTTTCCTTTCAATAATTTGTTTGTAAAATTTTTAATTATGTAATTATCAGTTTTTAATTATGTAATTTTCGGGTTTCTAATTATGTAATTTTTTCTAATTTTAATAAAATTTGCATATTTATTAAATCGAAAATTGAATTTAATTAAAATATGTAATAAATATAAGAAATAAGAAATGAAAAAAAAAAAACTAAAAAATGAAACCCATATATTGTGGGATTCATAAATAATTGATTAATAGTATAAGAGAATAAATATTTAACGAATAACATCATGAATGAACTAAGTATGTTTGCATTTCAAGATTTTGCCCCATCCATTCAAAGATCTCTTTTAACAAATTTGTGCACATTCTCCCAGCATTGCCATCATATCCTCCTCTACATTTATTTCATAAAGAAAATAAGTGAGTAACAAATTAACTTTAGTATCTAAAATAGTAAAGAATTCCGAACACATAAATAGTATTAAGTGACAATCAGATTTAGGCGAACACTACCCACAAGTTCAATTATTTAATTAAATGAAGGGCCACTAACTTTAAAATTCTGATAAAAGTTGCACCAACCAATGCGGATGGATCCATTGTTCCATAATCTTTTATGTGGCACTATCTCTCATTATCATATCTATTAGTTTAATAATATTTTTATTGAAATTAATTTATTATAGTATTATGAATCATACTTAATTTTTATTTCAAAAACTTGAAGTAAAAACTGGGTAAAAATTAAAAATGCCCAATTACTAAATTCTCAATGAAAAATGCCCACCTTTTAAAAGTTATGTAGTTTATTGCCCAAAATATAATTAAAACACCCGTTATGTCTCAATTATGTAAGTTGTTTTACTCATTTTATATTTATACTTTTTTTCTTTTTTATTACGTTTTATACTTTCAGATGTGTATTTTTTTTTCTTGGGAATTGCACGAGTGAGTTGACCAATTGAGTACATCCATGTTTTGTGTAGATTTTATTTCACATGGCAAATGAAATGACACATAGACTTGTGCATTAAATTAATTCATTAGAGATATTGTCACTATTTTTTAGTATATGCTAAATAAACTTAATTAACCAAAAAATTCAACCCTACGGAAATCTCTCCCTCCCTAAATCTATCTCGTAGAAAACATGAACCAGAATTCCCCCCAACAATCTGACCGTTTTTGGTTCGCACTTATCTCTCACGATTACTATATTCATAAATGAATTCGTAGACTTCATAGTCTCTTTTAGATATTATTCTGGCGACACACTTGCCGTCGTAAAAAATTTATTAGTGGAAACGCAAAATTTTCCTTATAAATTTCTATTTTCGTAAAACCGCAAATCTCAGTTATGTATAATTGTTATGATGAACATGTACAGTAGTAAACTAGTCATTGTTAATTAGGTTTTAACCTTAAAAAAATGTTTGAAGTTTCACACAGTCAATTGTTTTGAAATGTTTACCTTAGAAAAGCTAGTCACGAGAATACTATGAAATTGTATTATTATCCTTATTTTTAATAAAAATTGAGTTAAATGCTTGTAAATATATGAGGGGTATTCAAATTTTAATTTTTAACCAACTCAATTTTTTTGTCAAAGAATATAAGAAGTTTTAACTTTTTAGAATTTAACAAGAGTCATGGTTTCATTGGTCAAGAACTCAATATATATGGCTGAGACATCTAGATTCCAGCAGGAAAAAGAAAAAGAAAAATGAAGTTTTGTGACAACTTTTCATACCATTTTGTGACTACGTTTGATGACCAAAACCCAACACTTTGGATACCATTAGAATGCTATCATTGAGAACTTTCCAATGATATCTTTGAATTTTTTCACCCAATTTAAGAGAATCAAGTTATTGGCTAACGAAATCTAGACTATGCCAAATTTCCAAAAAAATGTTTTCTTATAAGAAAATGGAATTGATTAAAAACTAAAATTTGGAACATTTATGATAAAACAACGTTTCATATTTTATTCTTCAATTTCATACGAAGGTGAACAAGATACATATATAATATAAATGATAGGATAAATATTTCATTATTCTAAATAAATAAGATATAAAAATGGGATCCCACCACTGTAAGGAATAAGTTTTTTTGACTTGTTTAAGAGATAAATTTATATCTTATTATACTATCCATCCATTTATGGAGCGTTCAATTTGATAGATAATATTTTTCGAGAACAGATTGTGAATTTGTATTGCATGTTGAGAAAATCGGTGGTCAAGTCTCAACCGAGTGTGTTATGGTGCTACAAGGACAAACTCGACTTTAGCAGGTTTTAGTTCTATATTTAAGTTATTTCTTTACGAGGCGAGGTTGAAGCTGGGCATCAATTAATCTTGATTTTGTTGATCAGTAAATGAGATGTTCATTGTTGAGGAGATAAAGTTTGTAAGTTTTGATTGTGTAATTCAATAATCATGCAGCTGTTTGATGAAGTTTTGGCATGGCATGATATATACATGTGAGAAAGAAGCCGTGCTTATGCACATAGCTTCAGAATTAAAGGAAGCTGCACATAAAGGGTGTATGCCTTGGCTGGCATAATATTAGCCCAACTAATTTCTTATGAACTTTTGATGGTTTGATCTTTTTATCTTGATGTAACTCCAAAAGTAACTTGGCTGCAGGGAAAAGATATCTCTCGTATTCAGGTACTCAACTTTTAGTATTGTAATTTGCTTGATCTAGCTAGAAACGAGCATCATGTATCTGTGGTGACGATCATCTTAACAATGCAGTATGCCATCATTCATATATACTTCATAGTGGAGCAACATGAAAACTATTTACTAAAATGTTAACACCAAAACTAAATCCACCCATAAAATTAAAATATCAACAACTTTGTCAAATTACAGGGGCACAAATTAGAAAATTCAACTTGATAAAAAAAAATGACAATGTCTAATTAAAATTGTTAACTATATACACATCATTATTATGTATTTATATATTGAATTAAATCAATAATTTACCATTTATATCTAAAATTAAAATTGCACAAATAAGATTAAATCGTGTTTTTGACAATGAAGAAAATATAAATAAATTGCACGATTCCTAAAGAGAAATCGAGAAAGAATTCAAAACGAAAAAAAAGGGAAATGAAAATAGAATAATATTTTTTGAAAGTCCAGTAAAAGAAATAATTAAAAAGATTTGCTAAAATTTTAAATGGTTCTACCTCGTTTATTACAAATTATTGTTTTATATATTATATAACAGATTAAAGGTATTTTCATGATTTTTATTTGAGATGCATATTATATAATTTTTTTAGAATAAAATGTTACGAAATAAGGAAAACTATATTTTAGACAAAAAAAAAAAAAAAATTGAAGGAAGGCAAAGAATGATGAAAATGGCTGTTGTGTAGGTTTTGAAATAAAGAAATAAAGAATCTATAATTCATTTCTAAAAGAAATTGTAATTTAATTTAAATTTAATATGTTCATATTTGATGTTATTTTATTGTCATAGATGGATATTTTATTACAAAATTGTCATTTAAATTAACATAAAATCAATTGCAAATTGAAAACTCTCTTTTTAATAATAGCATTGACATAGATAGTTAGATATTTAGGTAGGACTTTGATAATTAATCAATTGGAAGGAATAGTGCATGCAGTTTTTGTTATTAAGCACGTGTAACCTTTTGGTAATGAAATAATTTTTGCATTTCGTAAATATTTTAGATTATTTATTATCAGATCATCGCCTTTGCGACATTGTTAGCAATTTCCATTTGTAAAATTCGATTTTATTTTTTCTCAAAATTTCAATTTTGAAATCAAAGCGAGCGAATTTCTAGTAATATCTATGATTTTCATGAACTCAATTTTCAAGTCATGAATTAGATTTGAATCCGAATTGAGATTTGTCATTTGAGTAGGCTAGCCCTAACCCCCAATTCCGTCCAAATTCCTAATTGCTAATCAGAAGAAAACCCCCTGCCGCCGCCGCCGCCGCTCCGCTGCCATCTTTTACAGGTTAGACGACCTACTTCCCCAAACTTTCTGCTTTAGATTCCACATGATAATATCACATTCATGCTTGTCTCTTTTCTGCTTGAAATTACTGTAATTCTAAACATCTGCTGTTATAGCTTAAGTCATTTGGTTCTATGCCACAGCTCCAATTTTTTTTTGATTTCATCTATTTTAAAAACACTTATTTATGAAATTCAAATCATTTATTTCGATTTCCATTTTAGCTAAATGGATGTCGAATCAACGAAAATCACTTTGCGCTAATGAAAACAATATGATAAATTTGGCCTTTTACTTTTAGCCTTGATACAATATATATTGCTGATTCTGTGTGTATGGATCTGTTGTTTTGTAATATTCGATTTTGTGGATCATTGCACTTCATATTGTTCTGTTTTACTTTGTTATGTATACGTTCTTGAAAAATATTTGAATAGAGGATATGGATATCTTTTAGTTTTACTTTACCATCAGGAAAATTATAAATTGGCATTAAATTATGCATCTAATCCTAATGTTGTGTTCTTTTTGTTTGTGTGGGTTGAATATTAGTCAATTTTTACTTTTATGCAGCAATTGTATTGGAAAAACTATGTATATAACTATTTAAGCATTCATAGTGAGTTGCACAATTGTCACGGCATGTTTACAAATTTCCAGGCTTTACTGTCTTTTGACTTCACCTTTTTTATTGGAACTATAATGGTAAAGAAGCTTATAACTTACAGTACATAAGCACTTGAACTAGACTTCCTCAAGTTCTGTATGAAGCTTTTTGGAATTTGCTGAGCCTATTTGTTGAAATACAATACTTTCTATCTCGCAATTTGAGAACCTCTTTAAGTTCAGATCATTTTAATTGATCTCGAGAATCAGTAAAAGTCCTAGAACAACTAGAATTAGTAAAAGCTTGTTATATAAATATAGACTTCCACTACTATTGTTTTCTAGATGGGCAATTGAAGAAAAATAGATTGTTTAGATGGCAAAATGTTTTAAGCCCTAAATTATTTATCAAATGAAATTCAGCATCTATCATCTCTTTTACATGTTTTTCTTAGTGTCGATAGGTAACTGTTTGGTGGTTTTACTTGGCAGCTATGACACTTAGATAGTCCCAGTAGCTTATCCAACTCAAACTCTACATACCGTCAATGACAGTGCGGAAACCTCCTCTTCCTCGGCTTGTGCTTGACAATGTCTCTTGCATGAGAAATGCACAACAGATTCTCCGCCATGTCAATGCCACTGTTCACGATGGATCAGCTCTTGTTCTATCAGGTACCAATGGCTCAGGCAAAACCACTTTGCTACGTATGTTAGCTGGCTTCAATAGACCCACTGCTGGTCAGGTACTGTGGAATGGCCACGACATCACTAGCTCAGGTGTTTTCCATCAGTACAAGCTTCAGCTAAACTGGCTCGCGCTCAAAGATGCTATCAAGGACAAATTCACAGTCCTCGATAATGTGTTGTGGTTTGAACTTCTTGAAGGAAAGGAAGGGAATTCACTGCCTGCCCTAGAGCTTATGGGGTTGGGGAAACTTGTTAAAGAAAAAGCAAGAATGCTCTCCATGGGTCAGAGAAAGAGGTTGCAACTTGCAAGGCTATTAGCCATGGACAGGCCGATTTGGTTGCTTGATGAGCCCTCAGTGGCACTGGATGGTGAAGGCGTGAAGTTGCTCGAGTATATCATCCACGAACATAGAAAGAAAGGGGGGATTGTCATTTGTGCCACGCATCTTCCCATTGCAATGGAGGATCCCATGGTTTTGAGGCTGCCACCAAGATTCCCCAGAAGAATGACTTTAGTTGACATGCTCGATCGCGGTGGACCTGATTGAAACTCGCAGAAAGAGGTATGAAATTCTCATCTCACAACAAAGGGTGTTGTAGTGTAGAGTACTAAGTTGAATTGATCAGCTTAATCTTGGTGAGTTGGGATCTCTCTTATGGTAGATATATACTACATTTTTTATAAGTTCTGAAATATTAGACCCATGAGTAACAATACTTGCTAAATCTATATCTCTCATGGGGTCTCCCATATTTGCGAAGTTTCATATTACACAATACTCAGATTGACATTTTCAACATGTAGGTAATAGGATGATTATATACATACATGAATGATGATACCTGAAATTTTGTTATACTGCAAAACATATTTGAAGTCCTTATACTATTTTTTTTTCAGTAGGTCTTTGTATTTTTTTCTTCTTTTAACTAGTCCTTGCACTACTATATTTGATACTCCCTTATCCTTATTTGAGGGAATTAAGATATATAATTAATTTTCGTTTAAGTCATCCCATAGTCTTTTTCTTTTTCTTTCTTTTTAAAATAAGTTAAGGGATCGTTTGTTACGGATAATTATGGTGTATAATATATTTATGACACTTTTATATCTTATGTGGTACGAAACACACGATTATTTATAAATCAAAAGCTTGCTAAAATTATATTGATTTGTGGTATACTCTCTCTCCACGTGGTATAATTAATATAAATTCTAATTAGAACAAATTTTTAGTATATTTAATCTTAATACATTTTATCAAACAATAGATTACATTTTACAAATATTTAATACATCCTATCAAATATGATAATGATATATTATATATAAAAGATATTATAATCAAATTTACTACACATTATCTCACTGTGTACCAAGCGAGCCCTAAGATTATTGTTTAGCCTTCGGATTAGGGGTGGCAAAATGGGTAACGGGTATTGAGTATACCCGATGTCACGACCGCATTTTATTAAGGACAATAAAGTTTGGTTATCGTGACTGGGGGTGGGGATTAAGAAGCGAGATTAGAAAGCGGTAGCAAATTTGCTATATGGCTCAAGGATATCAATTGATAACTTCATCAATGGAAATATACCGATTACTCGAAAAGTCGAATAGATTAATCTTACAATAAGGAAAATGATAAATCAGAGTCTTAGAAAGAATAAACAATATCTATTCCTTAATTTATACTTTCACGTAGTGGAATAACATAGAATACAGTGACATGTATGAAGACATGCACCTCTAGAAGTCTTGTCTAAAAAAGGAACATTTCAGACTTATTCAATACACACTACTCCTCATTCACGGCTCAACCTGCACATTTAGAAATATATGCAGGGTTGAGTACAACAGTACTCAATGAACACATGCCAAAATATATATATATACATTCATTTGAAAATATTGTCACACATTCGCAGTAAAGCACATGGGTTTTATCTTAAAAAGGCCCGAGTTTACTAAATTCCTTTGTGATCATAAAGTTCGACTGTGCAGTCTAAGTTCTCTTCTTCATATGCCATATCTGATCTTAGTCACCCTTTTATAACTTGTGACGGGAAGGTGGCCACCTTCCACGGTCACTGGATCGGCCAACCCGCTCGATGACTCACGGTCCACTTGTGTAAACTAGTTCGAGGAGGGACGTTATCCTTTCTAGGACCCGAACTCAATTTCATAATATTTGGCATAGCCAGCAGATAGGCATTCTCATAAAACAAATAATTTTGGCATGACAATAACTTTAAATCCACGAACCTGAGTTCGGGTTTTAAAATAGAAATCAAGATCATAACTTTCTCACATGCATTTAATATTTGAGTATATTAGAGTCCATAATTGGACAGAAAAACCCAACTCGATTTTCTCCTTGATCTGGAATAATACCTTGGTGATTGTACCGCCTTTTCTTTTCGCGATTTCCTTATTATACAAGGTAAGCTAAATTTTAGCTCAAAGAATTATTTGCATAATCGCGTGATATGCACTTGTTTTATTGATGCCTTCTATGTCTCGTCTTTTTAGCATATCCAATAAAGGATAAAGAAATTCTTATCTCATGCTTTAAAATTTATC